>CAUYLG010035307.1:0-12090 GCA_963573385.1 Cacajao melanocephalus
CACTCTCCCAGGGAGCAAACTTTTTTTTTTTTTTTGAGATGGAGTCTTGCTCTGTCACCCGGGCTGGAGTGCAGTGGCATGATCTTGGCTCACTGCCACTTCTGCCTCCCAGGTTCAAGCGATTCTCCTTCCTCAACCTCCTGAGTAGCTGGGATTAGGGATACGCACCACCATGCCTGGCTAATATTTTTGCATTTTTAGTAGAGACAGGGTTTCACCATGTTAGCCAGGCTGATCTTGAACGCCTGACCTCGTGATGTCCTTGATGTTGACTGAGTGAGGGAAGATACAAAAGAGTATTTATAGAATAATCCTATTTGAGTGCGGTCAGCCCTCTGTATCTGTGGGTTCTGCTCTGCATCTATGGATTCAGCCAATCACAGATCAAAAATATTTTAAAATAGGCCATGTGAAGTGGCTCATGCCTGTAATCCCAGAACTTTGGGAGGCTGAGATGGGCAGATCACTTGAGTCTAGGAGTTCAAGACCAGCCTGGCCAACATGGCGAAACCCCGTCTCTACTAAAAATACAAAAATTACCTGGGCTACTGGGTGCCTCGGCCTCCCAAAGTGCTGGGATTACAGGTATAAGCCACTGTGCCCGGCTGCCAGATAGTTTTTATAGTAACTATGTTGTACTTGGTTAATAAGAGGTATACCTCAAAAGTGGCTCTACTTCGAGTTGTCTCTTAACTCTGGGGTAAGCTGTAGCATCTCCACTTACGACTACAACATCCCACTTGTCAAGAAGCCAGTTAATAAGAATTCCAATAGCATTTCCTACCTTAGGCAGTCAGGCTGAAAACCAGCTCATGGGACAGTAACGCCACATATTGAAAACCTACTGAGATCAGGCTGCAGCAGAGGGGAAGCTAAAGCATCTTACACAGATTATCTCACTTAGAAGTTGCAACAACCCAGAGTTGTCCCACATTACAGGGAGGACATGAAATTCAGAAGAGGATAAGTCCGGCCGGGCACAGTGGCTCAGGCCTGTAATCCCAGCACTTTGGGAGGCAGAGGAGGGTGAGTCATGAGGTCATGTGTTCAAGACCAACCTGGCTAACATGGTGAAACCCCATCTCTACTAAAAGTACAAAAAATTAGCTGGGTGTGATGATGGACACCTGCAATCCCAGCTACTAGGGAGGCTGAGGCAGGATAATTGCTTGAACCAGGGAGGCGGAGGTGGCAGTGAGCCGAGATCACACCACTGCACTCCAGCCTGGGTGACAGAGCAAGACTCCTAGTCCGTGAGAGTGGAAATGTCAGTCCAGGTGCTTCTGATGACAGCTGCTGTGTTCTTTAGTGTTCTGTTTTCCTGATGGCCAACCTAGGGTTCTGAAAACACAATTACCTTGTAAAATGCTCAGGAAGGTCAGCAAGAGACCTTCTGCATGTTTGCATCTGCTGGTAACTGAGAGCCTGGCTGGAAGGTTGGGAGGTTGGAAAAGTGATGAGGTCAACTATGCAGTCATGGGAATATCCCTTACACTCAATGAATATGCCTCTTTTACTTCAGCTTGGGGTCTGAGACAACTGTGCACGTCTGGACCCCTCAGCCTTTCACAGTAGTGACATCAAGGATAATGAAGGCACACAGAGCTCTTGTGGCCTATTTCTCTGTTTTTCTCCCACATTGTCAGCTGATCAGGAAAAGGGATTCACCATAAATAAGCAGGCTCCCAAGCATCCAACAGAAACAATAATGAGTGACGTTGAGCAAATGTAGTTAGGATCTTCAAAATTCCTGGTTTTGGGAAGCCCTAATTTTTTCCACATTTCGATCACTGGACTCTTCTGGAATTAATAGTGTTCTAGATTGGTGGCACGAAAGACTGAGATACACTGAAATCCCTTACGAGACTTTTTTTTTTAAGGCCAAATAAAACAATCTGTTATCCTTGTCACACACCTTCTCTCTGTGCAGTCTTACTGTGGTGTTTAGGTGTGATCATCCAAGATCAGATGTGCCAGAGTTATTATTGAAACTTTTGAAATTATGATATCCAAAAAGAAAGACACAAAAAACACCCACGATCTCATCACGAAGATAAATCTGTTGTTGACATTTTGGTGTATTTTTCTTTTCTTTTTTTTTCTTTCTTTCTTCCTTTCTTTCTTTTCTTTCTCTCTGTCTCTTTCTTTCATTTGTTCATTCGTTCATTCATCCATTTTTGTTTTGGAGTCTCACTCTTGTTGCCCAGGCTAGAGGGCAGGGGTGTGATCTCGGCTCACTGCAACCTCCGCCTCCCGGGTTCAAGCGATTCTCCTACCTCAGCCTCCTGAGTAGCTGGGATTACAGGCATGTGCCACCACACCCAGCTAATTTTTGTATTTTTAGTAGAGACAGGGTTTCTCTACGTTGGCCAGATTGCTCTCGAACTCGTGACCTCGGGTGATCCACCCACCTCAGGCTCCCAAAGTTCTGGGATTACAGCCGTGAGCCACCATTACCAGCCAACATTTTTCTATTTTCTATTTTTCTGGTTTTTTTGTGTGTGTATGTGTGTGTGTACACATCTATCTGTAAGATCATACAATAGATATACTGTTGTTTCTTTGAATCCATGAGGCACGGGTTCTAGGACTAAAATCCAGATATTCAAGTCCCTTATATAAATAAAACGGTGTAGTATTTGCATATATCCTACTCATATCCTCCTACATACCTTAAATTATCTTTAGATTACTCTTAATATCTAATACAATGTAAATGCTATGTAAATAGTTGTTATCATATTGTTTAGGGAATAATGACAAGAAAAAAAGTCTGTATATGTTCAGTACAGACAAGACCATCCTTTTATTCATTTATTTTACTTTTTTTTTTTTTTTTTTTGAGACAAAGTCTCGCTTTGTCGCCCAGGCTGGAGTGCAGTGGTACGATCTCGGCTCACTGCAATCTCCACCTCCCGGGTTCAAGTGATTCTCCTAACTCTGCTTCCTGAGTAGCTGGGATTACAGCATGTGCCACCACTCCCGGCTAATTTTTGTATTGTTAGTAGAGACGGGGTTTCACCACATTGGCCAGGCTGTTCTCAAACTCCTGACCTCAGGTGATCCACCCACCTTGGCCTCCCAAAATGATAGGATTAGGATTATAGGCATGAGCCACTGTGCCCGGTAGCGCAGGTAATTTTTGTATTTTTAGTAGAGACGGGGTTTTGCCATGTTGGCCAGGCTGGTCTTGAACTCCTAGACTCAAGTGATCTGCCCATCTCAGCCTCCCAAAGTTCTCAGATTACAGTCATGAGCCACTTTACCTGGCCTATTTTAAAATATTTTTGATCTGTGATTGGCTGAATCCATGGATGCAGAGCAGAACCCACAGATACAGAGGGCTGACTGTACTCACATAGGATTATGCTATAAATACTCTTTTGTATCTTCCCTCACTCAGTTAACATCAAGGACATCTTTCTGTGTAGTACCTTCTTCAACAACATCATTTTGCATGGTTGAGTAGTATTCTATTATGTGGATATATCATAACATTTTAAACCCATTTCCAATTTTTCCAACTACTTCTGATTTTGGTTAGTCTCAAGCATTTATTTATTGGTGCTTTCCATGTGCTGAATGCTTTGCAAATCCTATGACTTGATGGGAGGCGGTGCCTGGTGATGGAGAGGCTTCAGTTTAAATTCCATCACTGTTCTTTACTAGCTGTTTGACTAAGTGGGTAAACTTCTCTGGGTCTCAGTTACCTCCTGTGGAGAATATGGGTAATGGTACTCTCCTTAAAGGACAATGATAAAAATGAAGTGAGAAGGCCAGGTGTGGTGGCTCATGCCTGTAATCTCAGCGCTTTGGGAGGCTGAGGTGGGCGGGATCACCTGAGGTCAGGAATTTGAGACCAGCCTGGTTAACATGGTGAGACCCCCGTCTCTACTAAAAGTACAAAAATTAGCCGGGCATGGTGGCAGGCGCCTGTAATCTCAGCTACTAGGGAGGCTGAGGCAGGAGAATCACCTGAAGTTGGGAGGCAGAGGTTGCAGTAAACCAAGATCGTGCCACTGCTCTCCAGCCTGGGTGACAGAGCGAGGCTCCAGCCACCCCACCCCCGCAAAAAAAAAAAAAAGTGAAATTAGAAAAGATACAGAGTGTGTCCCAGAGCAGGTTCACAGTAAATGGCAGCTGTCACTACTGCAGTAGACGGTGTCCTGACCCACCTGAGGGGAAGTGGTCAGAGACAGTGCCTGTGTGGGACTCAGAGACCAGGGTGAGCCCTGAAGGGACACAGCTGGGCTGAGCAGACAAAGTGAGAGACTTGCAAATACTTGCTTTGGAACCGATTGTCCTGGGCCTCTGCTTTCGTTATCTAATGTAGAGCCAGGGTCTCAAGGGCAGATGGTAGAGACTGCGGTGGAGAAGTGCTATTGACACATTAGTTGGCATCTGGGCACTGAAGTGGGAATAGGCACTGTGGACCTTGCCAGCTGGGTTTGCTCAAGGTCATGGTGCTCAAGGTTGGCTGTGGAGGTGCCTCTAGGCCTTTTGGCTTCCTCCAGCTAAGCATTAGGTAGGAGTTAAGGGCTTAGGTTGGGAAGTCTCAGACAGATCTAAATTCCAGTCCCTGTTCTGTCATTTCTGTGATATTCAATCTCCTTATCTATAAAATTGAGACAATAATACTGCATCGGTTGGGCTGGTGGTTCACACTTGTAATCCCAGCACTTTGGAAGGCCAAGGTGGGTGGATCACCTGAGGTCAGGAGTTCAAGACCAGCCTGACCAACTTGGCGAAACCCCATCTCTACTAAAAATTAACCAGGTGTGGTGATGCATGCCTATAATTCCAGCTACTAGGGAGGCTGAGGCAGAATTGCTTGAACCCAGAAGGCGGAGGTTGCAGTGAGCCAAGACCACACCACTGCACTCTAGCCTGGGCAACAGAGCCAGACACCATCTCAAAAAAACAAAACAAAAGAACAACAACAACAAAAACAGCCTCATAGGGAGGCTATGAAGATGATGTGAGCTAATGTATTTGAAGCTGACACCAGCTCAGGGCTAACACCTGAAAACACACAATAGCTGATGACTGCAGGTTTTCTTATCCCTTGTCCTACCTTTCCCACATGCTCAAAGAAGCTGTACCTTCTGCCTCTGCTTGGCTCAAGCAGACTTTGCCAATGGCCTGGTGTCTAGAGAGGAGGCAATGACAGGAAATCAGGGATGAGGGGAAAAGGGGTGATGAAGTCTGAGCTTGAAACCTTCAAACAAATCTTGAAATTCAAGGTTCTGTTCCAGGCTGGATAGAGGCTACTGGGAGGTGGCTATGATCTATAACCACACAGCTGGTGTGAGGCCTGGGAGAGAGGCTCTGAAGAACAAAATCACCCATTGGCCTTGGGATTTTACATACTTTTTCTGCGTGGAGAAAGGATGCAAACCCAGATCTTTTTTGAGATCTTTCTCCAGGATCCAAGGCAGTGTTTCACAAAGTGTATCCCACAATGAGATAAACACAAACACAGAGAGCAAATGAGTGCTTGGGAAATGTTGTAACTGTTTGACAGTCATATTATGTGTGTTAAATCTAATGTAAAAAGCTGAGTCTGTTATTATATTGCTTGGCCTTTAAATTTTTAGATTTCTAATAATTCATTATGTTTTACAGATGTCACAGTCTGTGCTAGATTAGTTTGTTAAAGCAAAACAAAACAAAACTTGTCCTCTCCAAAGATGCTAGGAGAAGTGCTGCTTCGGGCCACTCTATAAATGTCACACATTGCTCTCCATGGAGTTCCCAGCATTTTCACTTTCGGGGCAAAAGTGAATGGTGTATCAGAAAGAGCCTTTGGTTCTTGGACTCCCCAGGCCAGTCTAGCTGTGTGGTCTTGGAAAACCTCCCCTATGATCACTTTCATTATCTGTAAAATGAGGGTAATAAAACCCACCACATGGGATATAGTGAGATTCAGTCTAGGAAGAGCGTAATTGGATCTCTGACCTATGACAGGTACTAAAGAATATTTGTTCCTTTTTTCTTTTCCCTTTGCAGTTTATTTACATGTAGAAAAACTTAAGTGTTCTGCTTTCCTGGTCTCTTAAAAAGTATTTCCACCCATCATAGTCTTTGCTCGTTCTAGGCTAATGGTGGTTCTTGCAATTTCCATCATAATGGTTCCAGCATTTTACATACATTTGCCTTTCCTTACAATGAACCTGTAGGGCAGGAATAGTTTTTTTTTTTTTTTTAATCTTGAAAAAGAGAAAAGTGAAGTCAGACAGTTTGAATGGCTTGCCCAAACTCATATGGCTATGACCAACAGTTGAAATCCAGGCCTGTCCAATTACCTTTCAACTTCAGATGCGGGGGTCCCTTCATGGCCTTGACTTTCTCAGTCACTGGCCCTCCCTTTCTCTTACCATTTTCTCTTTCATGCATAGGTGGCTGTTCTGAGGGCAATGGTCAGATGCTCAGTAAGCCCAGGGAGATCAGGCACACTTGTGATCGGAGCCAATGGTGCATGGGAATCCGGCAGCCTTTGCATTTCAGCAGTTACTGCAGCAGAGAAGCAGAGCAGAAATCTAAGTTGTATATAGGAAAGCCAAGGCCTCCCTGCTGCTCCTGCCCTATCTGCTCAGGTAAGGTCATTGAGGATGTTTCGGCATAGGTCTTCTTTCTCAACTCTGGAAATGAAACTCCTGTCATGTTTAGCTGTGGACACATCTGCCACACAGCTGGTCTTGTTGCACAATGTATGCTTCTCACCAGCTCCCTCAGGTCTTGCCACCAGCAGGGGACACGATCCTTTTTCTTGCCCAAGGCTGAGCTGCAGTGATGAAAATAGACTTCCCCCACCCTATCCCAACCCAATGAAGAGAAGTGGTTCTACTGTGCCTCTGTGAAGGCTCTGCTGGATGGGGGTGATGGAGGGAGCCCCAGCTACATCAGAGAGAACTGGGTTTCAGTTCCAGCTGTATCTGATCTTGCCAAGCTTCCGCTTTCTCACTGGTAAATGGAGACAAGAATGTGACTTATCTCATGGTGGGAATTAAGTAGGTAAGGTCTATTGGAGGGCCGTCATAAGAGCAGCCAACCCTTCTAGGATGCAGACTCCTTGCCAGGCACTATTCTAGGATACCAGAAAGGGGTTGCGATCCAGACCCCAAGAGAGGGTTCTTGGACCTCGTGCAAGAAAGAATTTGGGGCAACTTCATAGAGTGAAAGCAAGTTTATTGGGAAAGTAAAGGAATAAAAGAATGGTTATTCTATAGGCAGAGCAGCGGTGTGGGCTGCTTGGCTGACTATACTTATGGTCATTTCTTGATTCTGTGCTAAACAAAAGGTGGATTGATTATTCCTGAGTTTTCCAGGAAAGGGCTAGGCAGTTCTCAGAATTGAAGGTTTTGGGTAACTTCCTGACGTTGCTCTGGCATTTATAAGCTGTCATGGTTCTGGTGAGAGTGTCTTTTAGCATGCTAATGCATTATAATTAGTGTATAATGAGCAGTGAGGATGACCAGAGGTCACTCTCGTGGCCATCTTGGTTTTGGTGGGTTTTGGCCAGCTTCACTACTGCATCCTGTTTTATTAGCAAGGTCTTTGTGACCTGTATCTTACGCTGACTTCCTATCTCATCCTGAGACTAAGAATGTAGTCCAGCAGTTCTTTTTTCCTTTTTTTGAGATGGAGTCTTACTCCCTTGCCCAGGTTGGAGTACAGTATGGTGAGCTCAGCTCACTGCAACCTCCACCTCCTAGGTTCCAGTGATTCTCCTGCCTCCCGAGAATAGCTGGGACTACAGGTGTGTGCCACCACACCTGGCTAATTTTTGTATTTTTAGTAGAGACTGGGTTTCACCATGTTAGCCAGGCTGGTCTTGAACTCCTGACCTTAGGCAATCCATCTGCCTCGTCCTCCCAAAGTGCTGGGATTACAGGCGTGAGCCACCGCGCTGAGCCGACAGCCCAATGGTTCTTAGCCTTATTTTACCTAGCTCCGATTCAAGATGGAGTCGCTCTGGTTCAAATGCCTCTGACATAAGGGCTTTGGTTATTAATTGATTTCATCCTCACCACAAATTTTATGGGCAGGTATTATTATTATTATCTTCGCTTTGCAGAGGAGGAAACTGAAACAGAGGAGGATGATGTAATTTACAATAAGTAAGTGATGAACTGGAGTTCATTCAGTCTGGGAAGTCCGTGTCCTTAGCTATGATCCCATACTGTCTCTCACAATGGCATGTGGTAAGCCCGTGCATGTGAAGTCCTTTCTACTCCCTATGCAACTCATGTTTTCCTGCCAGAACAGGACCTGTCCTATGGGAGCTGACACATGAAACCCACATATGATAAATCAGGGTGGAGATTCACAAAGTCACCTTAAAAAGATTCTTGGGCCAGGTGTGATGGCTCACTCCTATAATCCTAGCACTTTGGGAGGCCGAGGTGGGTGGATCACCTGAGGTCAGGTGTTCGAGACCAGCCTGGCCAACATGGTGAAACCCCATCAGCAAAAAATACAAAAATTAGCCAGGTGTGGTGGTGTGTGCCTGTAGTCCCAGCGACTCGGGAGGCTGAGACAGGAGAATCTCTTGAACCAAAGAGGCAGAGGTTGTAGTGAGCCAAAATTGAGCTACTGCACTCCAGCCTGGGCAACAGAGTGAGACTCAGTCACACACACACACACACACACACACACACACATGCACAAACAGATTCTCCCAGAACAGCAGGACTTGTCAAAAATAGGACTAAGATGTTTATGTAGTAGAAGGAGTAGAATGTTGAAAGGAGTTTTGCCATCCATGAAAGGCAGAATGTGAGGTGACACCAGAGTCTTGACCAATAATAGACCTTGAGAATGATATTCCAAGGGCACAGCTATCCCTATTGAGTCCATCTGCCACAGGACAGAAGATGTTTGATGAGGATGACTTGAGTTGCTGGTCTACCTGACAACTGGCCATCTCTCCATATAAATAAATGCACATCCATCTCTTTGAGCTTGGTTGATATGAATAGTCTTTGAGAGAGTAATCTATTCTTCCTGTTCTAATCAAATCAGGTTTTTAAAATGAAAAAGCATAGGCCAAATTCTGAAGTAGGTGGATTTCATAGAAAGTAGTAAAATAAAGGTAGAATGTTGTGGCTCCTCGGTGACAGCCACTTGGACTTCTTTGGACACTATTGTTCAAGCTGCCACGCATCTCACCATCTGTCACCCACTGGCCCTTCTACAGAGCCACGCACATTGCCTTGGGTCTCCCATTGAGGTCACTGAGTCTAGTTTTGGTTCATGCATGTTTTCCCTGGAAGCTCCCCACAGTTTTGAAGTTCTCTCTTGTCTAACTTAAAAACCTGCAGGCCTGTTGCTCTGAACCCTTGCTCCTATTCTGCACTTTAGAATGCTTTTTCTTCCACGAGACAGCCCTTCCAGATTTTTGATGACAGTTTCATTCCTCACAGACCTTTCTCTTGAGTGGCTCTCATCCCTTTCTCACATGGGATCCAGAACCTTCCTCAGCCCAGTTACCTTCCTCACAGGGTTGGTGAATTGCAGCATGATTATCTAAAGGCAAAAGAGAGTGGTCAGGGATCCTACAAGGGGTCTGGGGTATAGCTGGAGCTGAAGCAAGGCATTTCATGGGTGATTTTGTTTCATCTTAGTGATGATCATTTTCATTTTCATTTCTGATTTAATCTATGATTGTATAATAGAAATATAACATTATTCTATCGTTTAAAAATTCTATTAAAATTTAAAAAATATAGAGACAGGGTCAACTGGGTGCAATGGCTCATGCCTGTAGATTCAGCACTTTGGGAGGCTGAAGCAGGTGGATCACCTGAGGTCAGGAGTTTGAGACCAGCCTGGCCAACATGGTGAAGCCCCGTCTCTACTAAAAATACAAAAATTAGCCAGGCATGGTGGTGGGCACCTGTAGTCCTAGCTACTCAGGAGGCCGAGGCAGGAGAATTGCTTCAACCTAGGGGAGGGTGGAGGTTGCAGTGAGCTAAGATTGCACCACTGTACTCCCTCCTGGGCAACAGAGAGAGACTCCATCTCAGAAAAAAAAGAGACAAGGTCTCAATATGTTGCCTAGGCTGGTCTCAAACTCCTGGACTCAAGCAATCCTCCTGCCTCAGCCTCCCAAAGTGTTGGGAATACAGGTAAGAGCTACCATGCGCAGCCTCTCTCCTCTATCTTATTCCACTGCATAGCTTCGGGGATAGTTATGCCTGGGATAAAAAAGCTCTGATGTAGGTCAGTGAGTCTCAGCCTATAGGTTGTGAGTTGCTCAGTGTGATTTATAAGGAAGGCAGCTCCCATAGCTTTAGCTAGAGTCAGAAAGCAGGGCTGCAGTGAAAGGGGCCGGCAAGGAGAGGAGTGATATAGAACTCTGTCAACATTGAGAATGTCCCAGCAGTCCTACTTAAGGGATCTGACACATGAGAATGTTATCACTGTGTGCAAATGTGTGTGTATGTGTCTGTGTGTGTAAGAGTGGTTACTGTAACATGGCTTAGAAGAGCAGCAGTCTCAAGTTATGGTCTGGTAAACCGCAATATTGGCGACATGCAGAGGTATACAGTTTCAAATATTAAGAGGAATAGAGTGGGTCTAGATGTGCTGACTTGGAAGCTTATCCAAGGTATATTTTAGATGACTTTTCTTTTCTTTATCGAGACGGAGTCCTGCACTGTTGCCCTGGTTGGAGTGCAATGACGCCATCTCGGCTCACTGCAACCTTCGCCACCTGGGTTCACGCGATTCTCCTACCTTAGCCTCCTGAGTAGCTGGGATTACAGGCACATACCACCACACCCAGCTAACTTTTTATATTTTTAGTAGAGGCAAAGTTTCACTATGTTGGCCAGATTGGTCTCAAACTCCTGACCTTGTGATCTGCCTGCCTTGACCTCCCAAAGTGCTGGGATTACAGGTGTGAGCCACGAGGCCCAGCCTAGATTACTTTTACTTTTTAAATTAATAATTAATTATTTCAGACAGGGTCTTGCTCTGTTTCCCAGGCCAAAGTGAAGTTGCACAATCACAGCTTATTGCAACCTTGACCTCCCAGGCTTAAATGATCTTCCCATCTCAGCCTCCTTAGTAGCTGAGACTAGATGCATACCATCATGGCTGACTAATTTTTACAAAGATATTTTGTAGAGATGGGTCTTACCATATTGCCCAAGCTGATGTCACACCCCTGGGCTCCTCCTACCTCAGCAATCCTCCTACCTCAGTCTCCCAAAGTGCTGGGGTTACAGATATGAGCCACCTCGCGTGATCTATTTTAAAGTGAGGCGGGAAGGGGGGAAGCTTCAGAACATTCTGAGCCTGGGGAGCATAACAAGGCAACATTGCTACAAAAAATTAAAAGTTTAGCTAGATGTGGTAGCATGTGCCTGTAGTCTCAGCTACTCAGGAGCCTGAGGGAGAAGGATCACTTGAACCCAGGAGTTTGAGGCTACAGTGAGCTGTGATTATGCCACTGGACTCTAGTCTGGGCAACAGAGCAAGAACCTGTCTCAGAAAAAAAAAAAAAAAAAAGGAAAAGGTAATATAAAAAGAACATTCTGTATGATTCCATTTCTGGTTTGAAAAATTAAACATGTTGTAAAGTCATAGAGAAATATCTAGAAGAAAATGGATACTTAACTGTTAAAAGTAATTACCTTGTATGACCTTGGGAAGATGGAAGATGGGGTTAAAAAAGTTCTGTGGGAAATATATTTTTCATTTTTTTCTTTTTCTATTTTTATTTTTTAGAGACAGGGTCTTGTTTAGGTCCTTGCCCAGGCTGGAGTGCAGTGGCACGATCATAGCTCACTGCAACCTTGACTTCCTGGGCTCAAGCAGTCCATCTGCCTCAGCCTCCCGAGTGGCTGGGATTATAGGCATGTGCCACCATGCCCGGTTGATTTTGTATTTTTAGTAGAAACAGGGTTTCTCCATGTTGGTTAGGCTGATCTTGAGCTCCCAACCTCAGGAGATCCACCCGCCTTGGCCTCCCAAAGTACTGGGATTACAGGCATGAGCCACTGCATCTGGCCACCTTTAATTTATTTTTAATATGTGTTTTTTTTTCTGGATTTCCACATCAAAATGGCCCAGGGTAAGGCC
>CAUYLG010035308.1:0-59838 GCA_963573385.1 Cacajao melanocephalus
TTTAACACTCCACTGTCAATATTGGACAGATCAATGAGACAGAAAATCAACAAGAAAATCCAGAACTTGAATGCAGATCTAGACCAAGCAAACTTAATAGACATTTACAGAACTCTCAACCCCAAATCCACAGAATATACATTCTTCTCAGCACCACATCCCACTTACTCTAAAATCGACCACATAATTAGAAGTAAATCACTCCTCAGCAAATGCAAAAGAACGGAAATCATAACAAACATTCTCTCAGACCACAGTGCAAACAAATTAGAACTCAGGATTAAGAAACAAACTCAAAACCGTACAACTTCATGGAAAATGAACAACTGGCTCCTGAATGTCAACTAGATAAACAATGAAATGAAGGCAGAAATAAAGATGTTCTTCATAACAACAAGAATGAAGACACAACATACCAGAATCTCTGGGACACATTTAAAGCAGTGTCTAGAGAGAAATTCATAGCAATAAATGCCCATATAAGGAACAAGGAAAGGTCTAAAACTGACAGCCTATCATCAAAATTGAAAGAGTTAGAGGAGCAAGATAAAAAACACTCAAAAGCTAGCAGAAGACAGGAAATAACTAAGATCAGAGCAGAACTGAAGGAGATAGAGACACAAAATATCCTTCAAACAATCAACAAATCCAGGAGCTGATTTTTTGGAAAGATCAACAAAATAGATAGACTGCTAACCAAACTAATATAAAAGAAAAGAGAGAAGAATCAAATAGATGCAATAAAAAACGATAAAGGGGACATCACCACCGATTCCACAGAAATACAAGCTACCATCAGAGATTACTACAAACAACTCTTTGCACGCAAACCAGTAAATCTGGAAGAAATGGATAAATTCCTGGACACTTGCACTCTCCCAAGACTAAACCAGGAAGAAGTTGAAACCCTGAATAGATCAATAACAAGGGCTGAAGTTGAGGCAGCAATTAATAGCCTACCAACTAAAAAAAGCCCAGATCCAGATGGGTTCATAGCCGAATTCTATGAGACGTACAAAGAGGTGCTGGTACCATTCCTTCTGAAACTATTCCAAACAATACAAAAAGAGGGAATCCTCCCCAACTCATTTTATGAGACCAGCATCATCCTAATACCCAAACTGGGCAGAGATACAACTAAAAAAGAAAACTTCAGGCCAATATCCATGATGAACATCAATGCAAAAATCTTCAATAAAATACTGGCAAACAGAATGCAACAGCAAATCAAAAAGTTTATTCATCATGATCAAGTAGGCTTCATCCTGGGGATGCAAGGCTGGTTCAACATAAGCAAGTCTATAAACATAATCCATCACATAAACAGAACCAAAGACAAAAATCACATGATTACCTCAGTAGATGCAGAGAAGGCCTTCGACAAAATTCATTGTTTATGCTAAACACCCTCAATAAACTAGGTATCGATGGAACATATCACAAAATAATAAAAGCTATTTATGACAAACCCACAGCAAGTATCATATCGAAGGGGCAAAAACTGGAAGCATTCCCTTTGAAATCTAGCAGAAGACAAGGATGCCTTCTCTCACCACTCCTATTCAACATAATATTCAACATAATATTGGAAGTTCTAGCCAGAGCAATGAGGCAAGAAAAAGAAATAAAGGGTATTCAATTAGGAAAAGAGGAAGCCAAATTGTCTCTATTTGCAGATGACATGATTGTATATTTAGAAGACCTCATCATCTCAGCCCAAAATCTCCTGAAACTGATAAGCAACTTCAGCAAAGCCTCAGGATACAAACTCAATGTGCAGAAATCACAAGCATTTCTATACACTAATAACAGACAAACAGAGAGCCAAATCAAAAGTGAACTCCCATTCACAATTGCTACAAAGAGAATAAAATACCTAGGAATACAACTAACAAAGGATGTAAAGGACCTCTTCAAGGAAAACTACAAATCACTGCTCAATGAAATAAGAGAGGATACAAACAGATGGAAAAATATTCCATGCTCATGGTTGGGAAGAATCAACATTGTGAAAATGTTGGCCATATTGCCCAAAATAATTTATAGATTAAATGCTGTCTCTATCAAGCTGCCAATGACCTTCTACACAGAACTGGAAAAAGACACTTCAAACTTTATATGGAACAAAAAGAGAGCTCACATAGCCCAAACAGTCCTAAGCAAAAAGAACAAAGTTGGAGGCATCTTGCTGCCTGACTTCAAACTAGACTACAAGGCCACAGTAATCAAAACAGCATGGTATGGGTATCAAAACAGACATATCGACCAATGGAACAGAACAGAGGCCTCAGAAGCAACACCACACATCTACAATCATCTGATCTTCGAAAACCTGAGAAAAACAAGCAATAGGGAAAGGATTCCCTGTTTAAAAAATGGTACTGGGAAAACTGGCTAGCCATGTGCAGAAAGCAGAAACTGGACCCCTTCCTGACATCTTACACTAAAATTAACTCCAGGTGGATTAAAGATCTAAACATAAGACCTAACACCATAAAAAGCCTAGAAGAAAACCTAGGCAAAACCGTTCAGGACATAGGCATAGGCAAGGACTTCATGGCTAAAACACTAAAAGCAATGGCAACAAAAGCCAAAATAGACAAATGGGATCTAATTAAGCTCCAGAGCTTCTGTACAGCAAAGGAAACAATCATTAGAGTGAACCAGCAACCAACAGAATGGGAACAAATTTTTGAAATCTACTCATCTGACAAAGGGCTAATATCCAGAATCTACAAAGAACTGAAACAGATTTACAAAAAGCAAAACAAAACAAAACAAAACAAGCCTATTCAAAAGTGGATGAAGGATATGAACAGATACTTTACAAAAAAAAAAAGACATCTATGAGGCCAACAAACATATACTCATCATCACTGGTCATTAGAGGAATGCAAATCAAAACCACATTGAGATACCATCTCACACCAGTTAGAATGGCGATCATTAAAAAATCTGGAGGCAACAGATGCTGGAGAGGATGTGGAGAAATAAGAACACTTTTACCCTGTTGGTGGGAGTGCAAATTAGTGTAACCATTTTGGAAGACAGTGTGGCAATTCCTCAAGGACCTAGAAATAGAAATTCCATTTGACCCAGCAATCCCATTACCGGGTATATACCCAAAGAATGATAAATTGTTCTATTATAAAGACACATGCACACATATGTTCATTGTGGCACTGTTTACAATAGCAAAGACCTGTAACCAACCCAAATGTCCATCAACAATAGACTGGATAAAGAAAATACAGCACATATACACCATGGAATACCATGCAGCCATAAAAAATGATGAGTTTGTGTCTTTTATAGGGACATGGATGAATCTGGAAACCATCATTTTCAGCAAACTGACACAAGAACAGAAAATCAAACTCCACATGGTATCACTCATAGGCGGATGTTGAACAATTAGAACACGTGGACACAGGGAGGGGAGCATCACACACTGTGGTCAGTTGGTGGGGAATAGGGGAGGGACAGAGGGGGGTGGAGAGGGTGGGGAGAAATACCAGATATAGGTGAAGGGGGAAGAAGGGCAGCAAACCACCTTGCCATGTATGTACCTATGCGACAATCCTGCATGATCTGCACATGTACCCCAAAACCTAAAGTACAATAAAATAAAAATAAAAAATAAATTGTTCATTTATGTGTGTGTCTCTTTCTGAAATCTTCTGTTCCATTGATTTCTGTATCTATATATTCGGTAATATAAAACTATGTTGATTATGATAGTTTTATAGTAAGTCTTTAAATCAAATGGCATAAGTTTTGGGGTAAACACCTACTTTAATTTCTCTTGAATAAATATCTAGAACTAGAACGGCTGGATTATGCAATGTCTACTGTGAAATATTTTAAAAGTCATGCCATTTTACATTCCCATCAGTGTATAGGAGTGTTTCAGCTGCTCCAAATCCTCTCCAACACCTGAAATGTTCAGTATTTTAAATCTTAACCATTCTAATAGCTGTGTAATGGTTTCTCATTATAGTTTCGATTTGACATCCTTTGAAAATTAATGATGGCAGGCATCTTTTCATATCCTTGACCACTCTTATCTCTTCTTTTACTAAGCATCTGAACTTTTGGTCTTTATTTTAAAAATCGAGTTGTCTTCTTATCACTGAGTTGGATGAATTCTTTGTATATTCTGGATCAAGTCCTTTATCTAAAATATGTGTTGCAAATATTTCTCCCAGTCAATGGCTTGTCTTTTTATTAGCTTAACAGTATCTTTTGAAGATAAAAGTTTTTTGTCATTAAGTCTAATTTATCAACTTTTTCTTTTATGGTTTCTGCTTCTTGTGTTCTAAGAAACTTGTATTTACCCCAAGATCTCAAAGATTATCTCCTAGAAACTTGACAGTTTTAGGTTTTATGTTTATAGTACACTTTGAGTTAGTTTTTATATATGGTGTGAAGTAAAAGTTGATGTTCACTTTTTTCCATATAGATATCTAATTGATTAGGGCACTACTTGTTAAAAAGACTTTCATTTTTTCGTCAAATTGCCTTGAAAACTTGAAAATCAATTGGTCATATACGTGTGTGTCTATTTCTGAAATCAATTTCCATTGATTTCTATGTCTATATATTTGGTAATATAAAACTATCTTGGTTATGACAGTTTTATAGTAATTCTTTAAATCAGAAGGTATAAGCTATCCAAATTGTCTTCAGTTATTCTCTAGTTATTTAGGTTCTTGCATTTTCATATCAATTGTAGAATTGGTTTATCAATTTCTATCTTTAAAAAGTCTACTGGTTATAGATCAATTTAGAGACAATTGCCATCTTAGTGATAGTCTTCCAATCTATGAACATAGTATATATCTCTATTTTGTTAGGCATTCTCTACTTTTCATTAGTGATGTTTTAAAGTTTTTATAATAGAAATCACGGACACTTTCATTAGATTTATTTCTAAGTATGTTATGTCTTGGACAATTTTTGAGCAGCAGATGATACACGCCCTCTTATCAGTGGACAATAGAATAAATTAGAGAAGGGTAACAGCAAAAACCATGAAGAAGATATAGAAATAGTCCAAGTGAGAAGTCTGGCTCAAGAAATAAATCAGGTGAACAACCAGTTACAGCAAACACCTTTCTGAAGACTGTTTTAGGAAGATAGTAGCACATGGAATGTTACCTTGGAGCCACCAGGAGAGCACACAGCTAGTAGTGTGCAGAACTGGGGGATCCTTAGATGAAACACAAAGTTCAGAACATTGACTGTAGTTGACTTCCAAATTTAACTTTTATAGAAATGGATTGCAGTGGTCCAAACAAGTGACATCTGAAATGCCTCTTCCTTCAAGAAGCTTTCTAAGCAAAGTATATTCCTCTCTTCCTTAATGATTACTGATGACAAAACATGTGCTGAGCATCTGTATACTTGAACCCAGGATTTCAGAACTACCAGAAGCCTTGGAAACCACCCTATTCAATTTATGTTTGAAAAATGGATTTAAATACAAAATCCAATTTGGCCTCTAGGACTATGTATATGTACTTAGATATTAAAATGTGTATTCTTAGATAAGTGTATAGATTTACTAATATGCATATTAATAAATTCAGTAGTTCCCTTTATCTGTAGATGATACATTCCAGGACCACCAGCAGTGGATGTCTGAAACTGAGTATAGTCCCAAACCCTATCTATATGATGATTTTTCAATCTGATAACTGGATGGCTACTAAGTGACTAAGATGCCTGTATGTACAGCGTGGATTTGCTGGACAAAGGGATGATTCGTGTCTCAGATGGGATGGAGCAGGGCAGCACAAGAGATTAATTTATGCTACTCAAAAAGACTCACAATGTAGAACTTCTGAGTTGTTTATTTCTGTGATTTTTCCACTTAATATTTTCAGACTACAGTTGGCTGCAGATACTGAAACTGTAGGACTTAAAACAGTAGATAAGTGGTACTACAGCCATATCTTATAGATATTCTGGGTTTAGTTCAATAAAGTACATCACACTATTTTTTTTGTTTCCCAGCGCATAAAAAAGTTATGTTTACACTACACTGTAGTCTATGAAATGTACAATAGTGATGTCTTTAAAAAAAACTGTGTATCTACCTTCATTAAAATATACTGGCCAGATGACTGTAATCTTAGCACTTTTGGAGACTGAGGTGGGCAGACTGCTTAAGTCTCAGGAGTTCAAGATAAGCCTGGGCAACATGTTGAAACTCCATGTCTACAAAAAAATGCAAAGATTACCTGGGCATGGTGGTGTGTACCTGTAGTCCCAGCTACTCGGAAGGCTGAAGTGAGAGGATCACTTGAGCCCGGGAAGTAGAGACTGGAAGGAGCCATGATTGCACCACTGCACTCCAGCCTGGAAGACAGAGCTAGGTACTGTTTCAAAAATACATGTACTTAGTGCTAAAAATGCTGACACAGAGACGCAAAGTAAGCACATGCTGTTGGAAACATGGCACCAACAGATTCGCTCAATGCAAGGTTGAATTGCAAAAAATGCAAAATCTGGAAAGTGCAATAAAGCAAAGTACACTAAAAGGAGATACTCCAGTCCTGTATTCTTTTTTTTTTTTTTTTTTTTTTTTTTTGAGATAGAGTCTTGCACTACTGCCCAAGGTTTTTACCCCTTAGGTTGGTATTGCTCAGAGAGTTCAATCACTGCCACGAGGTTCTAGTTACTGGCAGACTCCTAGGCAGGTTCTGTGATAGCAAATCCTATGCAGCAATTTTCCCCATGCTAAAAATGGGTGCCAGTGAGCACAGGGTGGAAAATCACCATGACTTTATTGAGATTTTTGTCATAAAATCCCAATAACAAGTTCACTTATCCAATATCACACCTAGAGAATTTTTATTTTTATTCACCCACATGGAAAAAATGCAAATGAGCAGCATACCTGCATTTATATTTGATTACTTTCTAGTTAACACAAGTCATTAAACTGTTTACTCACATTTATGAGGCCAGGATTTGAATTTTTATGTATTCCAGTTAAACAGAGAGCATCTGAAACTTGTGAGCTCTGTGGCAATGACACCTGGGATCTCCCACATTATGGCAAAGTAGGGAACAGACCCTTTCGCATTCATTTCTGTCCAAATCAGACCCACTTCTGCTTGGTTCTGTGCTGCCGGCACAAATATAGCCAGGCTTCATTTTCACTCACCATCACAGTCAGGCAAAGCAGACTGATATGAACCATAGGCACAAAATGGTTGTAAAAAGTATCATCAAGGTGAAATTAATTGCCCTCAAACCATGAAAGTAATAACATCTCTGGCAGCTATTGTTTATTGAGTCTTTTTACAGATTAGGCACTCTGTAAGGCACTTCACACAGAGAAGCTACATTTTTATATATTTTCTTTAAAAAACTAGCCTATTTTCTTTACCTGGAACAATTTGCCTCCTACCTGAATCTTCCCCTGTCCTATTTTTCAGGTCTTCCTCTCCTTAGGAAGCCTTCCTTGAACTCAGCCTTGGAAGATGGTAGATGGTTTCACTCTATTTTACCAAAGCTGCTCCTGAGTTTCCTACCACAATACCTCCCTATCCCCATGTTCAATTCACTTTGCCATAGGTGCATGCTAATTCTCACTAGACTGGAGGTTCTTTGAGATCAAAGACTATGTCTGGATTACTAAATAATTACTTACAAAATAAATAGTTTATCCCTAACCCCCATTACTTGGTAGATGCTTAATGTGTGTAAATTAAAATTAGTGGATATAATGGCCACTAATACAGATATAATTCATCTGTAGATTCCCCATCTACCGAGGAAGGAATCAAGGCTCAGTGAAGTCAAATTACCTGAGAAATATTGAGCTACTAAATGTTAGAGATAAAACTGGAAACCAGATATGTCCAAAAGCCTCTTCAACTATATTGGAGTGCCCTAAAAATGTGTCATAACCTCTCCTATTATGTGACCTGGCTCTAGCCAAAATTTCTTCTTAATTATAAAAAAAATTGTATATATAACAATATAACAATTTTCCCATCCTTCTTGTGTCCCTTGTTTTTCAGGCTATATTCAAGAGAATCATCTTTTCTTATCCCCATTCCATTCCTTGGAAAAATATTGTTCTAGTATTGTCTTCATCTGTCTTGAAGAATCAGAACAGTTGAAGGTGAAAGAGATCCATGTGTCCAATTTCTTGTTTCAGAAAGAAAATGACTTTCCGAAGCTCCCCAAGCCCTCAATAGCAAAGGTGAAACTAGAACCAAGTCTCTTTGTCCTATACTGTGACATCTTACTTGGTGACCAGTGAGTTTACTCAAAGATGAAAATGTGTGCATGTATGTGTGTTACTGCTTTTTGAACTAAGGAAAGGAGCAGCAATGATGGGTGATGGAGAAGAGGCAGCAAAGCTGACATTTTTAGACAACTGTGCATGTCACCAAAGCACATCCAAGTCCCCCTGCTCCTCTCTCACTATGTGGTCTGTGGTCATTGCATTTATCTCTGTGCTTGCTCATTCTATTTCCACCTTCAGGGATGCATTCCTCTTCCATCTTCTAGGACCTCTTCCAAGCTCTGGTCCAAGTGCATTCCACCACAAGGTCTGTCCTCCATGCTCCAGTGAGAACTCATTTCCTCTCTTGGGTTCTCTCTCCTCTTGGTTAAAAGTTCTGTTCTCACACATCTGCCTTATATTTGGGTTGGATATCCACATCTCTCTGAAAACTGTGATTGCCTGAAAGACTAGGACTCTTAGGGTTCACCTCGGGTTTTCCATAGTGTTGTGTACGTAGTAGGAGTTCAGCTATGAACTGAACACAGCTGCCTACCCGATGACACAGGCGTTGTTAGATCTCCCCAACTCTGCAAACAGATTTTGAAAAAGAATTTATGACCATTGATGGGAAGACAAAACGACGTTTTCTGCAAGGTATTTCATTCTAATCACTGGAATCATTAGTCCAGGCATCATGTGGTCACTAAAATAAGCTATCAAAAAGGATAACCAAACCATAATAAGCTAGCTTCTGACTTCCACCAAGGTGCTCCTGGGGCAGGCTTAGCATTTGGTCAGCATCTTCTCCCTGGTCTCTATTATTTTTGGATGACAATCTGTTGCTGATATTGGGAAGTCAGCATTTTGAGTACAAAGACTGTGGCCTAACTTTTTCTGCATCCGCCATCAAGTCTGTTCCTGAGTCGTACTGCCAAACCCATACTCTAGCAACTGGAAGCTAATTAATCCAACTGTAGGTGGTCCTGGCCACCTGGTTGGTCAGTTAATCACTGATCAACTAAATGGAATAGTTCAAGATTCCAAGCCAGGATGAGGACACTCAGGGTAGGTACAAATGCTCATGGGAAAGGAAATCCGGTTTTGTTAAGAGGGTTCTTTCATTTTTTAGCCAATAAAATATCTTGGATTTATTCAATGCTGATTTCTATGGAAATTTTGACACTTTTATCAATCCATCCACAAACCTCCTCTTCCTCTTCCTCTTTTCCTCCTTTTCTCCTCCTCCTTCTCCTTCTCCTTCTCTTCCTCCTCCTTTTGTCACTCCATTCACAAACCTTCTTCTCCTTCTCCTTCTCCTTCTCATTCTTCAAAAAGACAGTCTCCCTCTGCCACTCAGGCTGGAGTGCAGGGGCATGATCTTAGCTCACTGCAGCCTCAAAATTCTGGGCTCAAGCATCAGATGATTCTTCAGCCTCAGCCTCCTGAGTACCTGGGACAACAGGCATACATATCCATGCCTGGCTAATTTTACCTTATGTTTTGTAGAGATGGGATCTCACTATGTTGCCCAGGCTGGTCTTGAACTCCTGGCCTCAAGTGACCCTACCACCTCGCCTCAGCCTCCCAGAGTGCTGTAATTACAGGCATGACCACTATGCTTTGGCCACATTTACTCTTAATTCAGGGAAGAGATTCTGGAAACACTGAAGCAGTGGGCATGGTGGAATTGTAAAAACAAGTGATAACCAAGATCCATGTGCTTTGGATAGTAAAAATCAAACACAAAAGATTGAATTGAGTTGTTTCTATGTGGGAAGTCAGGCTTCTCACAGTAAAGAGCATTCTATTTTAATAATCCTTTCGGTTTCCCACAAAATTCACACGTTGGTTTGAAGCATTAATTCCTGGGTTTTCCAGTTTAGACTTGACGACACTCAGCCACACTGGCTTTTATTGGATTGCTTGAAAATAACACATTTTTCTCTCCCCAGGGCCTTTGCATCTGCTTCCTCTTCTTCTTGAATGTTCTTAGCTTATTTATTTATTTATTATTTTGAGACAGGATCTCACTTTGATGCCCAGGCTGGAGTACAGTGGCACAATTTTGGCTCACTGCAACATCTGCCTCCTGGGTTCAAGTGATTCTTCTGCCTCAGCCTCGCCAGTAGCTGGGATTACAGGCACCTGCTAACATGCCTGGCTAATTTTACAGTTTTAGTGGAAACAGTGTTTCACCATGTTGGTCAGGCTGGCCTTGAACTCCTTACCTCAAGTGATTTGCCTGTCTTGGCCTCCCAAACTTCTGGGATTACAGGTGTGAGCCACCACACCCAGCCTCTTCTTAGCTTTTTCTCTGTCCAGATCTTCTTTTTCTTGGTCAATTTCGCCCCATCCATCAGATTGCCAGCTCTGCTCCAATGTCACATAGTGTGTTGGAAAATCTTGCCCTAACTGTCCGCCTCCTATTCTGCGTTAGATACCTTCTTAGTGTAGGACACTCTCACAGCACTATCTACTCTCACTGCAGAACCCTGATCACAGTTATACATTTAGCTATGTGATTATACGATTAACATCTCTGCTTCCTACACAGTGAACTCCTTGGGCGAATGATCTAAGCATGCGTTGCTTAAAATTGCATTGCCTGTGCCTATCACAGTGCCTGGCACACAATGGTGCCCCACAAATCTCTGTTGAAGGAATCTTTGAATCGTTGTAGAGGGCTGTCACTATGCGAAGGATCCCAGCAAGAATCAACTGTGAAACTTGTCCTGAGAGCTTAACAGGAGAGTGGTAGAACTGAGCCCCAAATCAACTGCTCTCCTAACCAGAGTCTAGACTTCCCCCTAATCCCCAAACTCAGTTGAGTGTGTGCTCAGCCCCTCATTTCCTTCAGTGACTTTAAGCCAGAGCATGTTTTGTGGTTTAATTTCCTTTTTTAAAAGCAGGTCTATAACAAAATAGCAAGCACCACAGCTGGGCTCCAGAGTAGCACACACTCACCAGCCCATCAGTGGAAGGCTAGCCACAGACATGGGGAGATTATTAACACAATAAACCATAATTCTGTAAATTTGTACTCAGGGACCTTTTTATTGCCTGGTTGGGGACTATTTAATCTATGGCTTGACTCCTTGGTTACTGGATTACTTGGTTACTAAGTAACCAGGTAATTGACACATGAACCACAAGGATTTACAAAAGATGCTGTACCCAATATTATGTTTTATGAACTTAGTAAAAACTCTAGTTACATATTTAGAGTTTTCAATGAAATTTATGGCATTTTAATATGCACATTCCATATTATAACCAATTTCCTAACAGGCTTCAGTTTCCTCATAATACTGGCTCCTAGAAACCTTTTAGCATTTTTGCCTTTATTGATAATTCTTTTTAAAAACTCCCTGACACCACATAAATGATTCTAAAATTAAAATACCTGAAAATTTTTCCACGGAGCACCAGAACATTCTAGGTCTTGTTCCCCTATTAAATTTTCATCTATGATATGATGAAAATGTTTTAAAATTTGGCATTCAAAGATCTATATTTGAATCCCATTTCATCATTTGCTGTGTGACCTGGCTATGCCATGTAATCTCCAAGCCTCAATTTCCTCTTCTACAAGCAATAATCATTCCTCAATTTGCAGGGATATGCCATGAAATATATGAGATGAAATATGAAGCAATTTTGTAACCTATAAAATGTCATACAAATGTTTTATAAATAATAATAACATTATAGAGTGTTCTACTGTTCTTATGAATGTATTCTTACATTTCTGTCTTTGATTCCATATGTACCATAACTGGTACATATTGGAACCATATTCTAATAACAGCTTTATACCTACTTTAATGTAAATGCCAATGTCTTAAAATATAATTTTGTTCAAATACCTACTTCTGAACTCTGATTTGGAGTCGAATAGGAGGGAAAGTGCTAATCTTAATGGTTCAATGGATTTTGGCTTCACTCTATTCAGACCAAGTCTCTCCTCACAGTTTCTTATCACCTTGCATAACATCCTTAAGCCAGCCAGGAAAGGAGGCAGGCTTCACACTCTTAGGGTTGGAGCAGAGGTGACAGACAGGCACGCAAGATTACTTCTTTGCCATTTCTAGGACAAAGCACTTTTGGGAGACACTGCTTAGAACTCCCACTTCTTCAGAGCTGTGGTTATTTCGTTGATACTTCATTTGTTTTCAGGAAGCACAAGGATGTCTGTCATCAGGGATTAAAAAAAAAAAGAGGCCCAGGGTATTAAAGGCATAAATTTGTATAAATTCACCCCAAGCTCATGTTTGTATCTATAAATTGGATATGATTTACAGATTTCACTAGGTAAGTACCCAACATCATACATTTCCCTCCCTGGAAAGAAGGAAAAGCTTAGCAATGTGAATCTTTGGCATCTACAGCAAATAGCAGCATGTTCATAGCTGAGGGCCTCTTTGCAGACACCAGACACAATGTCTTCCAGCTCTCTAAGGCAGGTAAGTGGCAAGGAGCCTATTGGAGGACCTCCATGGGAAAAGACCCTTTCCTATATGATAATTCTCCCATGCATTATAAAGAACAAATGAGAACTGGCATTTCTTTGATACATACCTCTTTAGAAGGTAATGCACATTTATTTCCTTTTATTTTCTTCTAATAATCCCTAAAGAGGGATATTACAATCTACAGGAGAAAATAGAAGTTAGAGAGGTCAAGTGGCTGGCTTAAGTTCACATAGCTAGCTAGAGTAGAACAAGGGCATGATGGGTTATTAAGCCCTCTTTATTTCCACTCTACCATTACACACTTCTTGATTATGCCAGTTGCCTGTCCTGTTAATTTCAGTTTAGTATCACAGCCCTTCCAGATCGAATCTTCCCCGTAACTACATCCTCAGTGCCCTTATCAATACGAAGCTCTACATAAGGAGCATTTTGATACTTTTTTCCTTTTCCAAAGCTAACTGAAAATATCTTGCTAAACTCTGGCTTCTGCTTAATTTGTGATGAGCCCCAGCCATTCTTCCTCTGCCTCCTTTCTTAGACGACAAAGAAGCTTCGCAAAATAAGGCATATTTTCCAAATGAAGTAATTCCACTGCTGTGATGACGCCTCCCCTAAGCAACTCCACTGCAGAGTTAAATCCTATCGACATTTCACGTTCCCTTGTTATTTTAGAAGTTTATATAACGCCAGAGTAAACCGTCCTCTCTGGGAAAACTTAGCAGAGAGAATGGGTTTTAGGTTAGATGAGAAAAGCAGAGACAGATTCTTTGAGAAGCATATCAGTTCTAATAGCAACGGCATCGTTTGTCACACATGAAGTCAGAGCGGTCTGACTTAGCCACTTTTAAATCTTAAAAACTGATTTAAAAAAATTACTGGATGAACATCATGTAGAAAGAATGCCTTTAACAGAGCTTTTATGTCAGTGCATCTGATTTACTTCCTGAATTTCCAGCTCGGCTTCCACACATTATTAATATCATTAGAAGAATGTCGCATATTAGGAGCATGAAAAGCCAAGTGAAGAGAATGCTGTGCCCTGGTTCATCTTGGCACTTTGTGAAAAATAAATGCCACTTCTGAGCAATGCCCAGCCTTCCCCAGAGAAGAACTTCCACCTTGATTCTTTATTTAAACAGGTTCCTGGGGGATGGAGAAGGAGTGAGGTACCCAGAAAAAGTCCTCTGAAATGCAGAGCCCCAGGTAAACCCAAGTGAGGGTTTCTGGTACCATGAGCTTACCCAGCTCTCAAGGGCCACTCAAGGTCCAGGAGTGTTCACGCACCTCAGGCAGCCCCAGAGACAGATGAGCTAAGCAATAGGTAGTACATGCAAGAGTTTCTACCACTTACAGAATGTTTTACATTGTCATTACAAGGAAGGCCTCTCCAACAGAAAGAGAGGCCAGATTCCTTTCTGACACTTGAGGCTCTAATTTTACTGAAAAACGCATAAATTCTAAAATAGATTTTATTATTACAATATATTTTTACTGTTTATGTTTAACAAATTCGAGCTTGTAACAGACATTTATGCATACACATCACAAATGCAATCATTTTTGGGTATGTGTTAAGAAAATAATGGCAGATTATTTAAAATAATCATTTATAAGGCTTTACAGGCAATACGGCACAGTAATGAGGCACAAATGTAAGATGACTGGCTTCTTCCTTCTGTCTGTTTGCATTTGATATCTCTGTGCCTGGGGGTGTACATTTGAGGATCTTCTCGAATGTAAGCCAGGGGTGGAGTAAGCGGTGCTCTTGTCCCTGCTATGATAAGCCAGTTCCAAGATGGTCTTCCTTCAATGGATTTAAATTTCTTATTGCTGATTGAGATATCAAATAATCCAATTTTCCCTCTCAAAGATAAACACAACTTAGTGAAATGGCCTACTTAGTGGCTGAGATCGGTTCTCTTTAAAAAGCTAAGAATCTTGAAGTTCCCTATAGAATTCAGACCCTTGGTTGTTTCATCGGTTATGACAGTTTGGCTGTGAGTCAAAAAATAGATATTTTCTCAAACCACCTTAAACAAAAAGAATATTTGTTATCTCATGTAACAGAAAGTCAAGAGGTAAAGTGAGCTACAAGCAACACTGACTGTTTTTGTTCTGGTCTATGTTTTTGAGAACATCTGTCTCCCTCTGGACTGTAGGGCAGGCATGCTAACTGCCCAGTATTAAAAGATGTAGGTTCTGTAGATATAAGATTAGAACATTCCTGGTACATTTGCAGATATCACCTGGTCTGTTTCACATCACCTTGTGGGAATTGGACTCAGGGACCAGATGCAAATATGCTAATAATCATGCTGTTTGCAGTGCCATGAGTAACAAATTCCATTGTCTCTGACCCAGGAATCTTGTGTCTTTTGGCAGCATCCATGAAATTGTGGCAGACTAAGTATTTAGCTTGCAAATGGGATAAAAAAACTCAGACCTTCCTAGAACATGTGCAACCACATTTTTTTCAGGTGGATTTTGGCATGGACATACTATGGCTTCTGTTAGCACAGGGAAACAGGCTTTCTTGTTTAACGTCTGAAGAAGAGAAAAAGAATCTCTCCTTAGTTATAGAATATTAGCTCTAGCCTTTGCTCTGATTGAGTCAACATAGAACATGAGCTTATCCTTAGAACAAAGCAGTTGCTGGGAGAAATACAGCACTCATGGCGTAAACCTCAGTTCCTAAACCAGTCACTGACCAAGGAGGTGAATCCAGCTTCTCCTGAGTCACATAGGGTGTGCAGAGACTGGGAGTGGGTATATGAATAAAATCTGGAGCCTGTTAGGAAGGAGGATGGGGTAACAATGTTGGATAGGTAACCATGAGTCTCTTATAGAACTGTTGAGAATGAGCTTCCCATTTGCCATGTACCTTTACATCCAAATTGATCTTTTCTTTAGGAAATTTGTTAGCATGAGCTCTCTCCTACCACATCACGTGGGGCTCTGCCAGTTGTGCTTTCCAGATGCTCATATTTCAAGCCAATAGTTATGAGTTTAGGCATTAAGGGATCTGGTTCAGATCATAAATGTTATAAAAATCAACCCGTATGGATTAAGTGCTGCCACAGTCTATAACTGCTAAACGAGGGTCATGATTTCAGTCTGGTTAATAGACTCTAATACATTAAATGGTTTTATGAAACCCTAGTCCTGGGCATTTATCATAAGTGTGAAATTTTATATGCTTTTACAGAAAACCAGATAGTCACATGCAACTCTGCCTTCTGCTCATAGAGGAAGGGCGAGATGTAAACTGAATGCTGACTTGGGTGGTCATGCTTCTGTTAGACAGGGCTGTACCCCAGAGCCAGCCCTTATGACAGGACTCAGTCTGGAAATTGGGACCATGTTTCCTCTCTGAACCCCTAACAATGACTAGAGTGTACTCGGGTGAGGTTGTCTATCGTCATGTCTCCCTGTTGGCCTTTGGAGAGAACAACATAATTCTAGAGGCTGAAGTCACACCTCAGAAGTTTGGCGAGTTAACTCAAAAAGGCATTCCTTCCATGATAGGGTTGGACTAGAACTTGAAGATGAGCCTCAATGCTAAGAAACATTTTAGCTATTCTACCTCCTCTCTGTGGGACCTAGAGAACATTACTTCACTGATTTGAGCTTATTCTGTCATTGTCTGTAAGTGAATAATTTTATATACCCTGCAAGTTGCTGCAATAATTAAATAAGATATATATACATGAAAGAAAAACATCTCCTAAAATGATGTCTAGAACATATAGAGACCCTATAACTATTAGCTATCATTCAAATTAAACTCAGAAAATATATTGATAAGCAAAATAGTTTTGTAATTATAATTGATATTCTATTTTTTCTTAATTTAGTTGTTATAAAATACATAGTATTCTGTCTCCCTTCAGAAACATATGGCCTCTTCAAGTTATTTTACAGCTCTAGAAAGGACTCCACGTGTCTTGATATTTGGAAAGTCACTTCTTACTAATAAAAAATGAATTGACCACACTCTATCTGTGGCAGGCAGAAATACCAAAACGATCTCCTTCCTAAACCCTGTGAATATGTGACCTTAATAGCAAAAGGAACTTTGTAGATGTGATCAAGTTCAGGACCTTGAAATGGGATAAACTAAATTATCCCAGTGGGCCCAATCTAGTCTTGTATATACTCTTTAAAATCAGATATCCTTTCTTAGGGTGGCCAGAGGAGGATGGAACTATGAGAGCAATGCAATGTCGCTGTTTTGAAGACAGAGGAAGGGGCCACGAGCCAAGGAAGGTGAGCAGCCACTAGCAGCTAGAAAAGTCAAGGAAATAGTCTCTCTTCCAGCTGACAGAAGGGAACACAGCCTTGCCCACATCTTATTTTAGCCCACTAGCAGATTTTTAACCTGTAGAACTGTAAGATAATAAATTTGAGTTTCCTTAAGCCACTAACTTTGTGGTCATTTGTTACAGAAGCAGAAGAGAACTAAAACACCAAGAGACAGGCACTGTTGTCAATGCTTAACATATTTTAACTCATATAATCCTCACTAAACCTCTCTAGAGTAACAGCGATAGAAAAATGAAAGCTTAGAGAGATTAAGTAACTTGTCCAAGCTCCCACAGCTGAAGTCAGAGCCTGGACTCAATCCCAAAGCCTGCCATTTTTATTCCATATTGCTGGAGAAAGTTGCCCTCGTTTTGTCACTGTCTAATCCCTCACAAAACTCGTTAGTTAAAATAAATTCAGTGAACAATTTAAAAATTGAAATAAGCCAAATCATGCCTTTTTTTCTGTACTATTTTTACTTAACATAAAAATAATTTACTTTTGCTGGAGCTGTTGACAGTGTCCATCTTTCCTTGTATGTGTGTTTTATTGTAAGAGATCTACAGCAGCTGTAGTGGAATTTCTCTAGTTATTTTTGGCCATCTAACTTAACAGGATACTTTAATGGAGGAACTCTTACCTCAAAGAGATGGTACATCTGTAACTGGCGCTTAGAGCCATGTTTCCAGGCGCCTTTCTCAGGACCTGCAAGGGGGGTTTTTGGGCACGTCTACCTCACTCTTATAACTCCTGGGAGAGTTTAGCAAAATCCTCCCAAGTTCCTAAAGTTCTTAAGCATCCCTGAGGCCTTTGAGTCTGTTTATTTTATATTATTTTTACTGTCATAGTGTGTTTTTGTTTTTACTTTTTGTTCTTGACAATCCCCTTATGTCGGAAGGATTCCAGCCTCCTCCCCACACAGCCAAAGAGATGCTCTCCTTCTGTCTTGGGTCTCACCTTCACTGGGAAGTAATTATCTATGCTTTAGTCCATTCAGTGAAAATTAATTACTGCTACCCTTTGTTTTCTTCTCATTTTCTTGTTTTTTTTTTTTTTGTTTTTTTGTTTTTTTTGTTTTGATACTGAGTTAAAACTCATTTCTTTTTAACCTTAACCTGCTTTTTTTCTCCCCCTGGATAGATACAATTTTTAAGGGCAATATGGTGGTGTGCTGAACAGGGCCTAGGACAGGGCTGAGCAAAGAGCAGATCAGCTCCATACTTTACCGTTCGTTATTTTAGGTAGGGACTGATCATCATAAAGACTGATCATCACATAATCACAGAACACTGAAAGAAATTCCACATATAACCTTAACCAAATCTTCACTTAGTTAAAGATTTAAGGCCCAGAAGGGAGTCAGACACAAACAGGTTTGGGATTCACAGGGGAGTTTCTGGCTCCCACCTAAGGCCCGCCCACTCTCCATGGCTAAGAAATCCCACTGGCCAGCCGGGCATTCAGGCTTTCTACACTTCTGTTCAGGCTTTCTACACTTCAGATCTTTATCTTTTTAATCATTCTTGAATTCCTGACACACTCCCTCTCCTTCTGCTGGTTTTCCAGAATTAGGGCTTTTTTTCCCCCAGAAGCTCCTGCCCAAATACTCAAGCAGGACCCAAGCGGGGTTTTGCATATCCTGAGGGAGCTAAGTGTTTCAAAATGTTTGTTTTATAAGATGGAGACTCTATTCTACTTCAGATTGACTTCCTCACCCATCAATCATTTTACTCTGGCAGAATGTCATGGGAAGAATGTGATTTGGCCAAACCCAGAGGTGATTAAATCTCTGCACCTCTAGAGTTCACTGGGGGGATTCTGCCATGGCAAATGCTTAATTCATGACTCACTCTCTTTTTGTCTTGCAACCACTTTGGCCTTGATGCCACCAGTGAGTGAAGGTTTTGCCCACAGGGAACACTGGGCTAAAGGGAAAACATGGAAAAGAAGCGCTAAAAGGGAGAGGAGGAAAGGAAGGCAGAAATAAACGAAGAGGAGGAAGGGACCAAGAAGTGAGGGAAGATGTAGAAGATGGAAAATGATGGAAAAGAGTCAGAGAATGAGAGAGAAAAAGGAAAAGGAAGGGAGGAGACCAACAAGAAAAGAAAATAAAAGGTATTAGTAAAAGGAGAGAAAGTTGTAGAATAGCCGAGGACTTGGAGAAGGAAACAGAGAATGCTGTGGTAAGAGAGGAAGAGAAAGGTAAGAGAATCTAATACAAGCAGAGCATCACTAATCCAAAGTCCAAAACCAGAAATGCCCCAAAATCCAAAACCTTTTGAATGCTAAGATGCTCCAATCAGATTTTGGAATTTTTGATTAGCAATGTTTACATGGTATATATTCTGAAGTATTTCAAAATCTGACAACATTTAAAATCTGAAACATTTCTGGTCCCAATTATTTTAGATAAGGGATACTCAACGTGTGTATCCTTCTCTCAGTGCCTATTCTTAGGGCCTCCAATATCCTCCCCATCCAGGAGTCACTGGGTGAAGTGCAGTGGCGTGGGAAATGGAGACAATGTCGGGATCATGCTGGCTAAGTTGGAGTTGGGAAAGCATTTCCAAGCAAGTCAGTTGATACTGCATCTGTAATAAAGGGAGCTGCCTTGTGGCCATCTGTAACAGCAACACTTTGAAAAGCAGTCTAATGTTTTAAAAAATGCAAAAATCCATTTAAATGATCACAAAAAAAGCTAGATGGAACTGCATTGCATGACATCTACCCATCAAATCGCCATAAAATTCCTCTTTTTCTAGCATCTCATCAAATCCCACTTAGCCTGTCAGAACTTCTGGTCTCTTTTCTGTTTCTTTCAAATGAGTCTAATTTTCTCTCTGTCTCTTACTTATCTCTCCCCACCTCTCATTGTCTCCATTTTCTACTATGTAGATCAATTTGTCTCTCTGAGATCCTTTAAACTATTCTCTGCCTTCTTTGTCCAGGCCCAGATGTACCCACAAAAGTACTAGAGCCTAACAGGCTGACATCAATACCTCCTGAAGGCTGGGGAACAGGGAAATCAAGAGGTCAAGGGAAATGCTGAGTGATAGGACAGCTCAGAGGGTCCAGTTGGGGCTTTAATCATCTCTCCAAGCTACAGTGTGAGGGGCTGGTAGAACAATCATAAGCATTGAAATGGTGCCAATGCTTTGAGCATTTCCATTTTAGATTCTCAAATCTTAAAATAATAATCTGCAATTTGGAGGCTTTGCTAAATAAACATCCTCCTCTGGGAGGTTTTTCCCCCTGGATCCCTGACCTTCCAAGCCATGGGTCCCAGCAAAAGGAGGCAAAGTGGCTGAAGGGGTGTCAGGCAGTGGGGATGGGGAAAGTGTAATTGCAGCAGATGAGGTAGTGCAGACCCTCAGTCCTCTAAAACATGCTGAAGACTAACTTGGGAAATGGTCCTCTCACTAGCTCAGTGTTGCCGCCATATTTCCGGATGGGATGTGGAAGGAGCCCAAGGGTCTCCTTACAGCAAGGCCTGTACTGTCTGCCTCACACCAGCGGTCAATGGAGGGCTTTTCAGAAGTCAGATGAGTGGGCCAGGCGTGGTGGCTCATGCCTGTAATCCCAGCACTTTGAGAGGCCAAGGTGGATGGATCACTAGGTCAGGAGTTTGAGACCAGCCTGGCCAACATAGTGAAACCCCATCTCTACTAAAACTACAAAAAAATTGGCCATGCATGGTGGCAGGCACCTGTAATCCCAGCTACTCGGAAGGCTGAGGCAGGAGAATCACTTGAACCTGGGAGGCGGAGGTTGCAGTGAGCCAAGATTGCACCACTGCACTCCAGCCTAGGTGACAGTGTGAGACTCTATCTCAAAAAAAAAAAAAAAAGAAGTCAGATGAGTGAACATCTGCCACTAAAAAGCCACTGTCTTCTACCCTTCCTCTCCCACCCAGGCATTCATCTTGTATGTGTTAGAAAAATTGGGGTGATGGGGCATGGGAAATGTCACATTTCCCAGCTGTTAGTTCCTCAAGCACAGCTCCTTCCTGAAGCCCAGGGAAGCAGTGTGGTCAGATGGTGTGCCCCTCAGATGAGGCCTTGTTTTAGGGACGGTGTGCAGTGCATGGATGAAGTCATGGGGTTTAGAGTCAGGCTGACTTGAGTTCTTGTGCACTGGATATGTAACTTTGCTTCTTTGAGCCTTAGAATCCACATCTCAGAAATGGGTTATTATCCAACTTTTGGAGATTTTGCACATATTAAAGAAGATCATGCATATGAAAGTTTAGCTAGCTATTATTGTTATGGTCTTTGTTTATTCACTTATCAAATACCAATAAGCACTCACTATGGGCCAGATGGTGTTACTACCATCATAATAGTGTGAGAGAGCAGAGCCGGGGCATCCTCCTGCAGAACCTGGCAGTCCCACAGAAGTCCACTTGTATTTACACCACTTTCCAAACCCTCTTCATGCTCTACCCTCCAAGCACAACCTGTTTATGTTTTTTCCTTTTAAAATTCTTTTCCATCTTGGTTTTCTTTTGTCTTTCTCCTCTTTACCTCTCCTTTATCTCTCCTTCCTTCCCCTCCCCTCTTTGTGCCTCCTCCCCTAAATATACATGTGTTCAACACATGCAAATTGCCTCATTTTGCTGCTTTACTTCAAATTTCCTCTTTAATCACTTATGCCTTTGTTCATCAAACTAAGTCTTTAAATGTAAAAGTTGATACAGTAATAAGTGGATTATATGCAACCTATTTTCTAGATACTTGCATATGATTAGAGAACATATAATGAGAACATATCATATAATGATATATATCACATATATATTATATGACTATCTATTGACACTATATAATAACTGACAGTAAATTACTGACAAAAATGAGGCAATAAAAGACTAAAAGTCTTCTGTGAAACCTAAAAGCTAGCAGGGAGTAAAACTAACAGATTTGAAAAGTTATTCCTGCCCCAGACCCCAGCACCACAACACCAGGCATTTATTGAGCACCTATTGTATGCCAGTGCTGTGGGCAGGGTTTGCACCCTCAGAGGTTAGGCCAGCAGACTAACATTGGACGCAGGTAGACGTGATGACAGAATTGCAGAAGTTGACGAGGAAGAAAGACTGGTCTATAAGAACCAGTTTGTATAGTAAACAGCTAATCAGTTAATAAGAAATATTTGAGGCTGGGTGCAGTGACTCACACCTGTAATCCCTGCGCTTTGGGAGGCTGAGGTGGGCAGATTTATTGAGCTCAGGAATTCAAGACTAGCCTGGGCAACATGGTGAAACCCCATCTTGACTAAAATACAGAAAATTAGCTGGGCATGGCTGCATGAATCTGTAGTCCCAGCTACCCAGGAGGCTGAGACAGGAAAATTGCCTGAATCCAGGAGGTAGAGGTTGCAGTGAGCCAAGATTGCACTACTGCATTCCAGCATGGGCAATAGAGTAAGATTCTGAAAAAGAAAGAAGAAAAAAAGAAAAAAGGAAAGAAGGAAAGAAAGAAAGAAAGAAGGAAAGAAAGAAGGAAAGAAAAAAGAAAGAAAGAGAAAGAAAGAAAGAGAAAGAAAGAAGGAAAGAAAAAGAAAGAAAAAGGAAGGAAGGAGGGAGGGAGGGGAAGGAAGGAAGGAAGAAAGAAAGAAGAGAAAGAAAGAAAGAAAAAGAGAAAGAAAGAAAGAGAAAGAAAGAAAAAGGAAGGAAGGAGGGAGGGAGGGGAAGGAAGAAAGAAAAAAAGAAAGAAAGAAGAGAAAGAAAGAAAGAAAGAAAAAGAAAGAAAGAAAGAAAGAAAAAAGAAAGAAAGAAAAAGAAAGAAAGAAAGAAAGAAAGAAAAAGAAAAAGAAAGAAAGAAAAAAGAAAGAAAGAAAGGGCTTGACCTGGAAGTTAACATGGAGAACTTCCAGCATTTTCCAAAGCGAGCTCCACAGAACAATATTAAGGAGTTCACAGAAAAAAATTTTGTCAAATGCAATTGGGAGCCATTAGACTTAGAAAACTTAACAGCTTTTTGTAGACGGACTTCTCAGAGTCTTGAACCTGCTAAGCTTTCAAAATCTCTAAGAGGTCATGAAGCTGAGTATATTTGACTTTACATTCTATTTTTAGAGAAACTGGCTTAGACCAGTGCACTGAGAAAGGTACTTGGAGAACTGCTAATCTGATCAAATCCACTGATTTTACAGATGGAGAAACAGAAACGAATAAAGGAAAGTGGCTTACTCAGGTTCACACCATCACTTATTTAACTGCAGATTCCTAGAAAACCCAATTCTATTGACTCAGACGTCGATCTAGGGCTTGTCTTTGGACCCAAATGATATTGACCCTGTCACTCTCACACAGCTTCTTCACCTCTCTCCTACCACCGACACCCCAAGCTTCACAATTGTAAATGAATGTTACTAGGAAAGCAGATAGAGTAAAGGCTACAGGAAAGCAGGGATACTGTAAAAGCCTACCCGTTCCCCATTCCCTGCTAAAGATTTGAAATTATCATTTCACATTTCATGTTGAACCTAACTCCTAGCAAAGACGAACTCCATGCTTGTTTTTTTCAGCCCATGGTACAATTCTGGGGACCCTGGGTGGTGCTTTTTCTAGTCCACTACTCTGCTGCATTGAGGATTGCAGGAGGAGGTGGGGACACGAGGAGCCTGTATAAGAATACAGGAGCCAATAAGAAGTGGTAGAGACCTCAGGTGTGTCCCAGAATAGGAAATACATGTAACCTGTGGGTGATGCTATCATAGTACAAATGCAGTTACTATATCCTTGACTGAAACCATAAGGTAGACATTTTACATATACTGTATTAAGAGTTCCCAAGATATTAACAAGCGTGGGTGAAACAGCAAGTGAGTGAATGAGTGTGTGCATGTGCGTGACATATTCACTTTGATGGGGACCACAAAACTTCACACAGGAGGGAAGCACAGTTTGCTTGTTGTGGGGGTGGCATAGGCAGGGAGTGACAGCACATGCCATTGGCTGTTTTTGGATTTTGATTGAGGGGCATTACTCTGATTCTAACAAGTTTGCCAAGAAGACTTTTTAAACCCAAACCAACCAAAAATTGGTAAGAAAATAGACATACACATGCATTGACTTATGCATTTTTAAAAAGATGCATAAACCACCTAAGCCAACAATGCTCCTTCTAGGGATGTGTCCTTTAGCTGTATTTACACTTATAAAGAGATACGTAAATGAGAATGTTCATTTTTAGCTTTGTATGCAATAAGTAAAAAAAGCAAATGTGGCCTAAATTTCTATTTGATTAAATATTTTATAACTTATTAAGAATGAGGAAGCTGTTTGATGAGATACAAAAAGATCTGCAAGATCTATTATGAGTTGACATACAGTACAACGTATAGTATAATGTGTGCAGTTTGCATATATATATATACACATACACATATACATATATAGATAGAAGTATATGCTCAGCTGCATATAGGAAAAAATTAGAAGGCTCTAAAAGAACTGCTACGATATGATATGATATAATACTGGGGGGGTGCATGGTGGTTGTAAATAAAGGGTCTGGGAAGAGAAGGATAGACACCCCTTCTCTGCATACTCATTGTACGGTCTGAATACATTTTAAGCATGTCCACATATTACTTATTAGACAGGCCAGATTTTCAACACCAGTAGTGCTTCAAATGTGCTTTAAACTTATAGACTTAGAAGTCTTCCACTTCTTCCCACTCCTCTGGTTTAAGAACGAAAAGCCACCAGTGGACACATTTTTGGCAACTCTCAAAACTCTAGTTAAACTAGTAGCAGAAATGGAGGCCAGGCCGAGTCCAGTCTCTCCCATGTGCAGGGTGTGGGGGCCAAAGTACCCGCCATCTCGCAGTTATTTCAGCTGTCTTGCCTGGTTCCGCACGCTCCACTAAGCATGGTGACAATTTGGCCTGGAATAATAGCTGCAGATTCAAGAACTCATGGGGGTGGGGTGAGGGGAGGAAGAAAAAGTAAGCTTTAGAGAGCGATTTTTTTTCCTACACTGTAAAAACTCAAATGCCAGGGGGTTGGGGGTGGGCAGAGAGACAAAACAACACCTTTGTCTCAAATCATCAGTGCAGTAAGTTAAGGTTTTCAAGCCTGCACAAACTGTTGGTGCATTTTAAGCCTTTACATCCTGGCGTTCAGCGCACATAATATACAAATGAAAAGGATTGGAGGTTTAATTTAGAATTCGGACAAAAGGCCCAGACACATGTGTCTCTATGAGAATGTTTGGGCGGGGTGGGGGGTGGGCTGGGACTGACAGCACATGTCATTGGCTGGCGGCATAGTGGCTGTTTTTGGACTTTGATGGAGGGGATTCGTTCTGATTTTAACAAGTTTGCCAAGAAGACCTTCAGCTGGGCTGCATATGAGGCTGGGCTGCTATTTTTAATATAAATGTAATGTTTTTAAATCCATCGACGGTGTCCTAAACCAGATTTGGTCGTAAGCAGCTGTGCTGAAATTGTAAAATCTCACCCTTGTGTCTGGTTTCACATCTGGTAACTCACAGCTAACAGTTACAACTCTCCAATAGTAATTAAATGTTTTCTTTAAAAGAAAAAAAACACCCATGATCATATATGGCAGAATGCATTATTAAAGGAGTATTTTGATTCACAACAACCACCACCAGGAAGAATCCAGCGAGAATTTTATAGGTGGTTGGGTACTTTGGGGTACTTTTTCTAAAGGGGTTGATCAAAACAAGTACATGTTACAAAAAGCAAAGGCAGTTTGCAACTGGGTGGATATTGAGTAACATTAAGGGACCATAATTGCTAGTGAGGAGAATGTCTCCTCTTTGATGTCAAGCATCGCTTTTCTTTTTTGTTTCGGAAAGGAAGAAACTTCAAAAGCCATAATTTCAGGACAATAAAGTACTCACATTAATATAGGTAGCAACTTTAACTGTTCTTAAGCTCAGTAAGAAGTCTCAGGGTGAGAATGAGCTAGGAAAGAGAGGTAGTTCACTTAGGAAAGAGAACTTAGGAAAGAGAGGTAGTTCAAATATTTTTAGATTTTTTTTTCAAGTACCATTTTAAATATGAATAAATGACATCGTGCACATGGGACCTAAATATAGAATTTATGCCAGTAGATGAATCCGGTTCATTTCTTTTATTTTATATTATTTTAAATTTATTGGTAAGACATATTAAGTGTCTAGATTCTCCTAATAGATTTAAGGTTCTGGAATAACCATAGGCTATAGGCAAGACATTCCATAAATCAGCCACCTTTTCTTTCTCTGTCATTATGCTAGAAAGATGTGATTTCAATAAGAGACAAAATACAAATTTGACTTTTTCAATGCTTTTGTTTTTTAGGTTAAGGTTTTTCTTTAATAAACTCTTTTACTGAAGTATAACACACATAAAGAAAAAAGTTTACAAATTGTAATTATGTATACCTTGATAATTTTTTTCTTTTGGTATTTTTTTGTTTGTTTTGAGACAGGATCTCACTTTGTCACTTAAGCTGGAGTGCAGTGGTACAATCACAGCTCACGGCAGCCTCGACATTCTGGGCTCAAGTGATCTTCCTACCTCAGCCTCTCAAGTGGCTGGAATCACAGGCCCAAGCTGCCATGCCTTGCTAATTTTTTTTTTTTTTTTTTTTTTTTTTTTTGTAGAGAAAGGGTCTCCCTATGTTGCCCTAGCTAACCTTGAACTACTGGCCACAAACTCCTGGCCTCAAGCCATCTTTCTGCCTCAGCCTCCCAAAATAATAGGATTACAAGTGTGAACTACTGTGCCCGACTGATGAATTTTTGAAGTTAACTTTTCTTTCTCATTTTAAATATACACCTCAATGATTTTTAGTGAATTTTCTAAGCTGTGCAATCATCATCCTAATCCAGTTGTAGAATGTAATGATTTTAAATAATAATCATGCCTAAGAGGTGGAGATAGAAAGAAATACAAGAAAACTTCTAAAATAGAGTGAGCTTGGCGACCAAGCCTAATTGATGACACTGAGTGGCTTACTTAGTCCATGGCACTCTTATGGAAGACCTGAAGATGCTGCAGATTCCTTAGAGACAGCTGGCATCTCATCACATGCCCTGAAAACATCCCTGTAGTAGCCAGCCTCCATCTGCCTTTGTGTGGTCTCTACCTTTTCCTTTGGTGTAAGTATTATTATTATTATTATTATTTTAAGACAGAGTCTTGCTCTGTCACCCAGGCTGGAGGGTAGTGGCACAGTCTCGGCTCACTGCAACCTCCGCCTCCCGGATTCAAGTGATTCTGCTGCCGCAGCCTCCTGATGACCTGGGATTACAGGTGCACGCCACCACGGCCGGCTAATTTTTGTATTTTTATAGAGACAGGGTTTCACCATGTTTGCCAGGCCAGTCTTGAACTCCTGACCTCAGGTGATCCACCAGCCTCAGCCTCTCAAAGTGCTGGGATTACAGGTGTGACGGTGTAAGTATTAAAACAAGAAGGCGTTTGTAATAATAATACCAACAACCTAAGAAGACACTAAAGCCAGAACAAGACTGGTGAGCACCGATCTCGGAAGTCTGACTCTCAGTGCAAATAACTGAGAGGAAGTAATTTACTTCAGAATGAAATTAGCAGGACCGGCCAGTCTGAACAAAAACAAGTGACTTAGAAAACCCCCATCCCCTTCTTGGGGAGGAGCAGTTGTCCCTGAAGATGAAGCAGCTTCTTCATACCTTCTCCTTTCCTGAATCCTGCTGCTACTTGTCACCAAAGTGGAGTCGGGGGTGTGCAGCCTCCAGGATGAATGAGGGTCATGGGGGGATGCAGAATGGGAGGGGAAAGACTGAAACAATAAAATACACTGCCTTGAGCTATAAATAGCTCTGTGCATGAAGGCAAATTCACTCTGCTTGTGCCAGGACAGGGCGTGCTGGGAGAGTCAGGACACTGAATTGTGTATCTGCTCAGGGATTGTAGACTTAGAATGGTGTTTACTGACACAGTGCGCTGTCACACTACCCTGGAAGCTAGGGACACACTCAGGTTATTTTTATGCCTGAGGTATGAGCCACTGTAGTCTCCATAAAGGAGACCTTTAGAGTGTGTTGCTGATGGAAAAGCACCGAAAGATGGTCTGAGACCAGATACGGGTCCGATCCAAGTCACCTGGATCATCAAGCAGCCCACACATCACCTGGCTTGGGATGGAATGAAAATGAAACCTCGGTTGGGTCCAGTGGCTCACACCTGTAATCTGAGCGCTTTGGGAGGCCAAGGTGGGTGGATCACCTGAGGTCAGGAGTTCAAGACCAGCCTGGCCAACATGGTGAAACCCCATCTCTACTAAAAATACAAAATTTAGCTGGACATAGTGGTGTGCACCTATCTGAGACAGGAAAATCACTTGAACCCAGGAGGCAGAGGTTGCAGTGAGCCAAGATCATGTCACTGCACCCTAGCCTGGGTGACAGAGCAAGACTCCATCTCAAAAACAAAAAAAAATGAAACCTCCTTGTTGGTGCATTGGATGTAGCGGGCAAGGCACTGTCAAGAGCTCTTGGATGTGGCATGAGATCTAGTATAACCCACTGCAGTCAACTTCTTTCTCTCTCTTAGGCTTCCTTCAACTCATCCAGGAAGGCAGATTTTTATCTGCACATTCTGTGACCCCAAAAGCCTGCAAAATCCCCAGAAATCCAGCCAATAGTCAGCTACCAAAATAATCCTCTCTCCATTTGGGGCCATTGAAATATCATAGACCCGTCTGTCCTTCCAAAAAGAAAATACACACAGAGCCTGGGCCAACGGCAGGTTTTCTGGTTTATAATTCCTTTTGAGATGTTCTGCCCACAACTTAGTTCCAAGAATGACCAAGAAAAGGAAAGTAGCTCTCCTATTGAGGAGAAAGGCCCTCACTCTTTTTTCACAGATACTTAACTATGGTTCCATTCAGACCCAGCTGTCCTTTGAACCCTGCAATACGAAGACAATTGCCATGGAGTGGTCATTTAATTCTTTCCCTCTCTTTCTCTTCCTGATGGCAAACATTAACTGCTGGCCACAACAGGACCACCTGCAATGTGTTAGTCATTAAAAAGGTCACCGTTACTAAACATTTTAAACTGTGAATAGCTTCAGATTAAATTAGGTGTCAAAAAAGTCATTTCCTCTCTGTGATAAACTCAAACACCTGCAGTAGGGCTCAAGTTTACTAGAGACATAAAGGGCCTCTCCCACTCACAGGCCATTTGGGGATAAAAACCACAAAGCCCTATTTTTGTAAGCTATCTCTCTGCCTCTTGTAATAGGATTTCACAAGGTTGGCGATGGTGTGCACAGTTTCTTACGACATGTTATGCCTGGATAGACAGGAATCAAAACCTTCAAAACCTTCATTTTTGTTGGTCTCACTGAAGCTTCTTCAACATGTCAATATGAATTTATGAATTTCATTATAGATTTTTTTCCCCTTTTTGTTTCCTCCTGTGTGTTGATCTCATTTTAATCCATTGGATTATTCAGTCTCTAGCAGCCTACAGCAGTGGCCTTGAATTGCTTGTTGTTTCCAGTCATGTCTAAGAGAGGTAAAGCATGGCAGGAGATGGCTGGCTTTTGGAGAGACACGTGATAGGCCAGGCACTGTATTCGGTGTCAGCATATAGGTTGAAGACGGTCCCTTCCAGCAGCCTCTGAAAGTGGGTATCACTATCTCCCTTTCAACAGATATGAAACTTGGGCTTTGAAAGGTGAAGCCACTGGCCTGCAGGAGCTTCACTGCTTCTCAGTGGAAGGTTCCAGGATGGCCGCCCCTCCTGCCACTCCCAGGGCTGCGGCCACCATCATCTCTGACCTGGTCCACAGCATTAGCTTCCCAATTGCTTGCTTTGCTTCCACACAAGCCTCCTCGATCCATTTCCCACATAGCAATAAGAGTGTGATTTTGAAGACTTTAAGTTGAATGATGTCTCCCTGCCTAGAACTTTCCCATATATTTTCACTTCAGTTGATTAAATAGACGCTTCTCTCTGAGCTGACCTCTGACCTCTGACCTCGTCAGGACCACTCAGCACCACTCTTCTCTTCCTTTCCAGGATTCTAGCTGCCCTCTGGGTTCTTCCTCTGTGCCTGTGCACATCAGCCTGTTCCTTCTGCTTCAATCGCTCTCCCCACAGGTGCGTGCCACCTGACCTTCATCTTCTACTTCCCCTTCCGGTATCACCTGAAATATCCCCACAGCCTGCCCCTTCCTTACCATCTGATTGGGATATCCCTCTGGCTCTCTCCTCACATCATCCTTTTAGTGGTCTCTGTACCTCTCATCACCGTCCGAGATGTCTGGCTTGCTGTCGGTTTTCCTCCACCGGATTATATCTCCCCTTGGGGTAGTAACTGTGTTGTTCTCTGCTATAACCACAATGCCCGCACAGTGCCTTGCTTAAGATGAGTGCTTACTGAATGAAAGAATAGATGAACCCATGAATCATGGAATTGAACTCGGGTTTTGCTGCCTCCAAGGCTTATCTTATTTTTGCTGCATAACAGTGGTTACTGTTAAGCTAGAGAGTGAAGCTTGGTACACAAACGGGAACCACAAATGGGTTGAAAGATAGCTTTCTAACTCTAGCCTTTCCTTTCACCTCGACCTGGATGATTATTAATTTTAAAACACACAGGATTCTCTCTTCTTCAGATTTAAAATAACTCTAAACATTGCAGTTGACGCTCTTGGAAGACGCTTGAGCACAGCGTGTTTTATATTCAATCCTTACACTTACTTACCTGTCCCACTTCATTCCCTCCCCTGTGTCATTTGTACAAAGCTCTGTCTTCCCCTAATAGACTATAGACTCCTTTGAGGACTTCACAGTCCAGTACAGTGTTTCATACCTAGTTAGTATTCATCAGCCTTTGTTGACTAAAATTAAATACTTCACTATTTAACCTCTTTAATCAAGAGAGACTGGTTTTCTTATTGTTCCAGCTTCTCTTTTCTGTGTTTCTTTATAATGTGCTATATATGTAGATCTGCTATAGGACCACAGTGGACACTCAATATATGTTTGTTGCAACTAAAATAGGGCCTGTCTCTCAATATAAATGGTAAAAGAAAAATCTTGGGAACTCTAGGAGGAGTGTGTGAAACTCTGCATTTAATGACAGTCTTCAGACATGAACATCACCATGCCCAGTTAGGGTGTGGTGGTGCCCACCTGTAATCCCAGCTACTTGGGGGGCTGAGACAGGAGAATCACTTGAACCTGGGAGGTGGAGGTTGTCATGAGCCGAGACTGCACCACTGCATTCCAGCCTGGCCAACAGAGTGAGACTCCACCTCAAAAAAAAAAAAAATAAAATAAAGTCACATACATTCCATGAAAGTAACCACAAATTGCAAAAAGGAAATGACAATATGGGGTGATATTTAAAGACAATTTAAACAAAAAAAATTTTTTTCTAATAGCTTTAGTAGAAATTTCATTTGTCTAGAAACAACCTGAATTTCCATTAATTCAAAAATGGCTGAATAAACTGTGGTACAACTCTACAATGGAATATTATACAATTCTTATAAAGAATAATGTAGAACTTTACTAATTAACCTAAAAGGATTTTCATAGTGTATTGTTAAATACAAGAGAAAAATTGAGAATACTGTGCGCTGTATATAAACCTATTTGTATAAAAGCAAATGTGTTTATTAGCATGCATTTATTTCTATAAGCATGGAGAAATACATGAAAGGATACACACCGGGCTGTTAAAATCTGTCATCATAGTGGGGTAGGAATAGGAGGGTTGTGGTAGGAGTTAGTCATTAACTTTTCCTTTATACCTACATTGATGCATTCCTTGCAATAAGAGTCTTGCTTTTGAATAAAGCAGATTAAAAACTAAAGATGAAAATAAAATGTGAAAATTTCCTCTAGAATAGGGCACATAAATCAGCTGGACAATAATCTTTAGTGTCTTCAGTGACTAGTGAGTTAACTTTCTTCTCTTGCTCCATGTACCCTGGTGAGCTCATCTCTTGCTCACAAATCCAGTTATCAAGAATAAATGGCAGGATGCTGGGAACTGACCCTAAGGAAACAATCTAAGGAGAGAGCTCAGAGAAAGCTCCTTCCTCGGGGTCATGTATCACATTGCTATTTTTTAAGACTGTAATATTGGATACAACATAAATATCCTACAATAGGAGAAGAGCTAAATAAGTTATGATATGTTCACTTGGAAATATTAAGAGCCAGGAAATGGAAGCACTGACACATTATAAAACCCTAAAAAATGCTTACATTACAATGTTAATGGAAAAGCACAGTATGTAAAATTAAATTCTGTGAGTACAATGATGTGAAAATGATCAGAAAAAGACAGGATATAAAGAGGCACACTCAATACACTAAAGCATCTTACAGTGATACTTGGAAGCAGGTCCCAAAACCTCATAAACTCAGGTTATTACAGGAATATTAAGTAGTTACTGTGGGGAACGACTCCTAATTGTATCAATCACTGGGGGATATCAGTCCTAGAATTGTGTGTCTAACTTAAAATCATTTAGAGTACAACACTTTGGCCAATATTTTCAAATAGCCCGAGAGCAGCAGCATCAGATATTTTCCCTGCCAATTGCACTGCAAGAGAGAGTTGCACATATCTTGAGAGGTAAGAAAGAAAATGGGATGTTTTTGTTTATTTTGTAAACTTGGTCAATGTCTTGTGAGATCTCGGGGGAAATGATTTTAATTCATTCTAAATATCATGAGAAGATGTTCAAGATCCCAAGAAAAAAAATACTTAAGGGCAACAAAAAAAATGTAGAAATGGTAGACAAAGCACTGGAAAAGGAACTAGGAGGTCTTGTATTCCCTCATTCATTCATTCATTCATTCATTCATTCATTCATTCATGTCTAGTGTATGCAACCCCCTGTGCTGAGTTTGGGAACATAAAGCAATCTGGCTCCTGCTTTCAGACAGCTGAAACTGTGATCAGAAGCCAAGGACATTCTTGAGTAATTGTAACATAGTGTATTAAGAATGGTAATAAAAAATGACATTATGGAGTATGAAGGAAGAAATATCGGATCCTCCTTGAGACAGTAGGTTTGACTTCTAGACAGAGAGAGCCCTAGAATAACTGGGTTGCACAGTGCTGACCATTAAAAGGCAAGATACTATGGTGGTTCAGAACATGATTTTGGTGGCAGGCTCCAGCTCCATTCCGTTCCGCCAGCAAGTGTGTGACTTTGAGAAAGCTACTTAACTTCTATAGGGGTGATTTCCTTGACTGTAACAAGAGATAACATTACACACTGTATCAGACAAGTATTGCAGTTCCAGGAGAAGTTGGCCATGCAGACTTTAGCATGGTGCATGGCACGTAATTTGGACTAAATAAGCTAAATGTAACGTTTTGGCCTCAGTTAACTTGGCCAGAAGAAGGTGGTTCTGCTGCGGCATGTAATTCATTTGCTACTTCAGGCACTGGATTTTGACCTGCAAGGTGTAGAGCTAGATTCTTAAGCATTCCAATCTGTTACTATTAATCACTTGCCTTGGAAACATTTCCGGAGCTGGTCTCCCAAGTGAATTCTGTCAGTGGACTGTGCGTGTGTGAACAGAAGGGATCTTAGTCATGCGAGAACCACTCTTCCCATCCCTGGTGTGATACAAATTATAGGGATTGTGGGACTTCCTCTAGCTCCCATGGGCTCCTCCAGTGAGGGCTTCTTGACAGCATTGTGGTTTGGGTTGTCGTCACAACTAACCACTCATTTTTCAACTGAAGTCCTGTGTCACTCTGCGCATCCCTGCAGAGCTGTGGGAAAGATGCCTGCAGAGAAGTAAGAGGAAGGAAGACATGCCGCCCTAGGGGAATGATGAGGACATCCAAGCTTGACTGCAGGGCTGGGCATGGGGGGCCTGGAACAATGCTGGCCCTAGTGAAGCCAAGCACCTAATGCACAAAACTAAAATTTGTTCTTTGCTTTCTAGAACAGCATGAAGTTGCTTTGGGTACTTGCATAATCTAGGATGGGGCTAGATTCCAAAGACATGGCTGATTTCCTGGAGTCACTATGTGGTATCCCTGATCAGCAGGGCCCCACATTCTAATAACAATAATGAAGGCCTGTCTTTACTGAGTTCCAAATTTTTTATATGAATTGCTGCTTTAATTAAATATCATCATCATGTCCATTACATAGATTTAAAAAAACCTGAGACACAGAGAGATTGAGGACTTTATCCTAATTTGCACAGCTAGCAGGAGGTGGATCCAGGGTTCAAATCCTGACAGTAACAGTGTTTAATCTCCCTCCTGTGCTGCTGCCTCTCAATTACAGTATTTCAAAAATGAGCACTGGATCAACACGATCCTGAAAGGGCGCCATGAGCCAGCTAAGGTCTTCAAGGAAAGACTGAAGGCCTAGATGGAAACAGAGAAGTTTCCTGGAAGGGTCCTACTTAAACTCTAAATAAACCTTAGCTACACAGCATGAATTAGTTTCATCACATCAGCTCCTTACCTTGCAAAGAAGAGTTAGGGTGAATGAGGGGGAGGGATTTGTTGTTTTGCTCTAGAGAGAAAGAGGCCATTGGAAGGTGATACCTAGGATTCTGGAGAATAGATGAAAGCACAGAGAACCAAGACAAACGTGCTTGGAGTGGAATTATGAGGTGAGAAGTAAAGACAAAAGGCAATAGACGACTCAAAAAGCTCCAGTATGTCTCCACCACGATGTGTTCAGGGCTGGTCCTGCTGATTCAAAAGGTTTGTTCTCTATTCTTTTTGTTCAGAGGAGGTTGCCTGGACCTCCTTAATTTGGATATACTCAAATTCTGCAGTTCAGCAGAACTGTGCCTGAAAGCTCAAAATTCTGTTTGGTTAAAACTAGGCCTCAGAGAATATCAAAGCCAAAGCCGTCCTCAGGAACACTGGGTCCAGGCTTGCCCAAGGTGATGGGATTTACTGGTCACCTAAGGGGCAGCACCTGTTCTAGATAACCTAGTGGTGTCCTGGGTGGTCCTAGACAAGAAGAAATTGAGTCACAAATGCTCTAGGAATAACAGTTGCTGGAAGTACTGGCACCAATCTTCTCCTGCTGGGCCATTTTAGTTTTGAACAGATAACCACCTTAAAAAAATAGAGACTGGGTCTTGCTATGTTGCCCAGATGGCCTCAAATGATCCTCTTGCCTCAGCCTCCCAAAGTGCTGGGATTACAGGTGTGTACCATGACACCTGACCAGATAACCCTTGGGTGAGATAAAGATATCCCTGAAAGAGAGAGGTGAAGGGGTATTGAGTGAGGGATGAGGGGATTAGCAAAGGAAGAGAAGTGAGGAGTCCCAAGGGTGAGGAGGAGAGAAAAACCTGGCTGGAAGGTGGGAACAAAAGAGGCAACCAGAGACAATTCCTTGTGGCTGAGGAAGTCTAAAGATCTGAAATGTCTACAGTCAGCTTTAGGTTCTAATTGGATTTTTCTGGGAGACTATCTTCTCTCCCATCATCTTCCTCTTTTCTCTCTCTCTTTGGTAAAATGTGCTACATTCAGTCACATTGTGTGAATAGCATTTGGGAAACATTGAGAAAGTGGAGCTGCGTTGCTTGTTTGGGATTTCAAAAAGCAAAGACCTAAGAACTAGCTGCAAGAGGAAAAAAACGAGAGACTGACGCCAAGTAGATGCGGGAGCTCAGTCAGGCCTGACCAAGCAAGTTCCCAAGACCAAATCCCTGGAGCAGTCAAATGTCAGCACATCAGAATACTTGGAAGACTTGTTGAAACACCATTACAGGGTCTGGGTTGGGACCTGAGAGTTTGCCTTTCTGACAGATATTCAGGTGAGGTGGATGTTGCTGGTTCAACCTAGAAGAACACTTGATATGGTTTGGCTGTGTCTCCACCCAAATCTCATTTTGAATTATAGCTCCCATAATTCCTACATGTCATGGGAGGGATACTGTCGGAGGTAATTGAATCATGGGGGCGGGTCATTCCCATGCTTTTCTCATGATAATGGCTAAGTCTCATGAGCTCTGATGGTTCTATAAATGGGAGTTCCTCTGCACAAGCTCTCTTGCCTGCCACCATGTAAGATGTGACTTTGCTTCTCCTTTGCCTTCCACCATGAGGCTTCCCTAGCCGTGTGGAACTGTGAGTCCACTAAATCTGTTTCCTTTATAAATTTCACAGTATAAAGTATGTCTTTATTAGTAGCATGAGAACAGACCAATACAACACTGGAGATATTTGGAGAAATGCCAAGTGTCCTACTAAATGTGGATGTGGAAATTACCTGATTTGGTCTCAGAGGAAAGGATAATTTCTACGTTATACAAGGGGCAACATATAAAGAGCCACCAGCAAGTCTCCAACAAAGTACTCTGGAATTTGGAAGAAGGAGAGAATGCAAATAATTCCATTGCATGTAGTGCTAACTAGATACTGCCAGGCTCCCTGTGGGGTTAAGAAGTGTGACAACTTCTCATAGTTTATTGTAAAAGAATCTAATTAGGGGTCAGGAAACCTAATTTTGGATCCTGGCTCAAACTTTTACCATCTGTGTGGCCTTGAGGGGCAATTCATTAACCTCTCTTACCCTGTTTTCTCTACTTTACACTGGGGGACTTTCCACCAATGATTGCTACTACCACCATGCTAGCTTCCTGGTCCACATGTGGGTCCAAGATTCTGTCCCTGATTCTCTGTAGCATACCTGAGAATAGGCTAGATGCCTTTGGGTTTCTGGAGATAAAAATTTGAGGGATATTTGCATGCAGGAGATTTCTTGAGGAGTCCTCTAGTGAAAAACACCTGTAAGAGAATGAGGAAAGCTCAGGTGAGCAGAAGATGTTGGACTGGATGTAGTTGCAACAGAGGTCTCAGACTAACCTTTTGGGAGCTCTGGAGTAAGGATAGTCTTTTCCAGTTGTCTCAGTTGGAGGCAAAGGAGCTGGGTCTTCGTATTCTCAAATCTACACTGGGCATAGGATTGTTCCTGATGAAAGGGTTTAAGCTTGGGAAGACAGCTCTCTTCCACAGGATAAGGTCATAGCTGTGAGCTGTCATTTATCAACACTCCCTATAGCTAGGGAAATGAGTGCTTCAGTTCCTAAGTAGGAGGCAGTACTCACTACACAAATTGCAGAGCACTCTGTTAAAAAGTGTAGAGAATTTCAAGATGATGACAGCAGTGCAGTAAACCAAGAATGGAGCCCTTCTAAGCACTGGGCCCTGTGCATCACTCATAAAGCTGGTGCTGATGGTGGACTTGGGTGGTATCTTGCAATGTCCACTTGGATGTTGTAAAAAGAAATAAACACAGAGAGAAACCACAAACCAGGTAACTGGCTTACAAAATGCACCTCCTCTTCAGTTTGGGGTCCCTTACAGGTAACTTCAACATAGCTTTTGTAGCAACGGCTTGTCTTTTAGTCATCTTCAAGACCCTGTAGACTCCTCAAGGCAGACACATAAACCAAGAGGCATTCTTTGGATAAGTGACACCAAGGCTGCCAGGTTTTGATTCTCAGCATCATGCCTTCCTCTTCCTGGGGGATATATAGTGGGAATGCCCATCTCTTTCTGGAGAAATCTTACTCCCTTATGGTATGTGGCCTTACCCAATAGGCAGTGACCAAATAATCATCCTTCCCTCCATGTGGGTGGAGCAGCTGACATCCCTTCTGGAGGTACACAGGGAAGGGACAAGGATGTGCGTCTCCATCAGCCTCCTCACTCTTCCTCCACACCTAGACTCCCAGCCTGCCCAGGTGAGGCTTTCTCCTGCCCCAACTGCTCACTTATTTCTCAACCTCAGAGTCATGCAAGTCCCTTGAAATCAGTGAAAATAAATGTTTTGTTTGATTATTTTTTCACCAGCCAAAGCCTAGGGTTTCTGGACCCTGTCTTTCAGTTCTTTCAAGTAAAACTTGAAGCAAAGAATAATCTCCTCTACACAGTCTATAAGAGTTTCATTTTCTCTCCCTTTAAAAAATATGTCCTAGCCCCAGTTTTGGGGGCCCCCAGAGCCTATTAAATTTGCTCAGTAAGATGCAGTGTTTTCCACTCACTTTCACACAAGCCTTCTATTCCCGTTCACAGTCCCACTTGCTTTTCTAACTTCTTTCCTTCTTTATTCTAGTTTCAGAATGTTGGTGAGTTGGTTGGATTTTCTTTTTATTTTCTTTTACCTATTCAGTGACTTGCGGTGTTTTATATTTCACACTAAGCCATGGGCAAGAGACAGACTTTCTTGGATGTCCTTTTCCTTACTCTGAAATGCATCTTTTCTGGGTTCATGAGAGGCAAAATCAACAACCATTTCACACACCTTCTAGCCCTACTCCAAAAAAATGAAAATGAAAAAATTCTAGCCACAAAAGTGGATATCATTAGCCCTCTATTGGAATCACCAATTCATGGTCTATAAATAAAAATAATTCATTATATACAAAGTATTTATGCAAGTATAAATATTTATAAGTATAAATACTACAAAGTATTTATGCAATGTATGTGCATAGTGCTATGTGTGTGTACATATATGTATCTATGTGTATGAAATATATGCATAGATATATATACTAGGTGATTATGTATGATGTAACATATTGTAGTTATATGTGATCACTAATAAAATACAGTGATATATATGTATGTAACATACATCATATGTAATCACTTAGGAAATGGCATGTAAATGATTATGCATATATTTATTCATTTACTCTTTATAACAACCTTACAAGGTAGCTATTTTAATTTGACACATATATATAGTACACTATTATATACATGTTGTTATATATATACACATAATCTGTAAAATCACTTAGAAGATATTTATGTATAAATACATGTATATTTTGATTTAATCTTTATGAAAACCCTATGAGGTAGCTATCATAATTATTCTTATGGCTTAGATGAGAAAACTGAGGCAGAGAGCAAAGCCCTGTAACCTGTCAAGTCATTCAGCTGGTGGGAGGAAGTCTGGCTCCAGAATATCCACCTTCAGCCCCACCAGTTACTGCCTCTTAGTGCAGATAGAAAGGATCAGACCACAAGGACTCTGGTGAATGTAAACTAGATATAATCTCTGGGCAGGAAAACATGATTATACTTGTTATAAAGTATAACATGAAGATACTTCATGTACATTTTGTAAGAGTGTAATATGCATATACTTTTGTAGACTTTTGAGTGCACGGTAGCCTGCCTGGAGATAAACTTGGATAAACAGAAGGAGGTAGCTGCTTTGAAAATAGACAAGGAAGGCCAGAAAGGCAAAAAATTTCTGTGCATCTCTGGCTCTTACTAAGCCAGATGCTGATTCAGAGCAGCATGGACATTCAGCCTCTGTTCTCACTTCTCCATCACAGAAACCTCAGCATGGGGTGGGTAACATATTCTTCATTTTGCCCAGACTAATTACTCACCATGCTTCCTAGGAATTCTGATACTGGGCTGAGAACTCTAGAAATGGCATCTGATCCTTTTGGTGCCTAGATAAGATATCCTCCACTGTACACTAAGAGATTGTCAAGGTAGGTTAGCAGAAAATTTATTTTTCATTAGTTCAACCAACACAGAATGCATTCAGATGTTACATGGGTTTCTCGATCCTTGAAGTTAAGACTGCTATGTCTTCTATTCACGCTCTCACCCAGGCTGAACCCTTAATCACAATTGCTGAGACTTTCTGGGAGTTTCATGGCCATATTTGCCTGCCACTTGCTTTCCTTGTGTCTCCCTCTAGTCTAGATCATGTCATCTCAGGACGAATTTCAGCCTCTTCCTTCATTCCACAAACTTCCAGGTCATGAGAACAGTAGACTTAATGGAATTTGGGCAGGTAGGTGAGAAAGTATTTCTATCACAACAAACCATACTTTATATTGAATATTAGACATTTTCATTCTTGAAACTTCTAACTGGCTCATATCTCATATTTTTCACTGATGACTTCACACTATCTCACCAGCTTTCAAGTCTCTCTGCTCCCTTCTCAGAAGTCTAAGAAGAACCCTCTTCTTAAAAATAAACTAGCTGCCCTGGAAACACACATATTTACTTTTTCTACTCTATTCTAGTTACTAAGGTTTTCGTTGTTGTTGTTGTTTATGCAAGGTCTCTCTCTGTCACCCAGGCTGGAATGCAGTGACACAATCATGGCTCACTGCAGCCTCAACCTCCTGGGCTCAAGCAGTTTTCTCACCTTAACCTCCTGAGTAGCTGGGACTACCGGCACACACTAATATGCCCAACTAATTTATTTTTTGTAAAGATACTATGTTACCAGGCTGCTTTTGAACTCCTGGCCTCAAGTAGTCCTCCTACCTCAGCCTCCCAAAGTGTTGGGATTATAAACATGAGCCACTGCACCTGGCCAGATTGCTTTTTCACAAATAAATTCAATTCTCTCCCACAAAAGAACTCCAGTTCCAACAACTTAAGGGCAGGTAAGTCTAACCTGTTTTAGAGATAATATATTTAAAGCAATCCCTTGAGGCAGAGTGATATATTTAAAACAATAAATCCTCAGGTCTTAATAAACCTTCACTTGTGCCCAGATGAACTTGGAATAAAATTAAACTTCTTCTTTCAGCACACAAGGTTGTATATGTGCCTCTCTTGCCTATGTCTTCAAACTCGTCGGATTCAATTTTCTTCCCCTCTAACCCCATTTTTTCCTTTTTTTCTTTCTGTTCCTCGTGGAGACCTTCAACGGCCCCATTTTGAATCCTCACACGTCATGGACTCTCCGTATCTCAGGATGCTGCACTTGCTGTTCTCTGCCTAGAGCATTCTTTTCCAGGCTCTCCGCAGGGCGGATTCCTTCTAATCCCTCAAGTCTCAGCCCCATGCCACCTTCCTAAAGAGATTGTCTCTGATGTCATCAATCAAATTAGCTCCACCCCCTCACCTGCAGTTATTCTGACACCCATTGCCTGTTCTTCCTAAACTGAAATGACATTTTTATCTGTTTGTCCACTTGCTTTATCACCTGTCTTCCTCGATTAGAAGGTAAACACTTTGAGAACAGGAGACCTATCTGTCTTGGTCACCACTCTTTAGCCTGCTCATAAAATAGTAACTAGCACAGTGGACTGTTGATGTATGTTTGCCAAATAATTCAATGAATAGAATAAATCAACAACCAGTAAATGTTTGTTTCTTCCTTTCATATCTGTGTATTTATGGGACTATGTACAAGCCCATTAATACAAACACACATCCCATTATTTCATATAAGTCATACATATCCCCTAATCCAACCATCTCAACAATCCTATGAGCAAATATTATTGCTGTTGTTATTTTACAGGTAAGAAAATTGAGCAAGTAACTTACCTCTTAAGTTACTAAACCACCAGATCACATAGCTAATTAAGGCTTGCATGCGCGCACGCGCGCACACACACACACACACACCCCCTTACCTGTGTCTGCTTGCTTTGCACAGATTAAACTAATAGATTAAGTGAACCAGCATAACTTATTTTAGTTTTATTTTTAAATTGAAGTAGGCTGGGCACTGTGGCTCACATCTGTAATCCCAGCACTTTGGGAAGCCCAGGTGGGTGGATTGCTTGAGGTTAGGAGTTTGAGACTAGCCTGGCCAACATAGTGAAACCCTGTCTCTACTAAAAATACAAAAATTAGCTGCGCATGGTGGTGTGCACCTGTAACACCTGTAATCCCAGCTACTCGGGAGGCTGAGACAGGAGAATTGCTTGAACCCAGGAGGCAGAGGTTGCAGTGAGGCAAGATCGCGCCACTGCACTCTAGCCTGGGTGACAGAGCAAGACTCTGTCTCAAAACAAACAACAAAAAAATTGAAGTAAATTCATATATACAATTTAAAGCCACATCATCAGCACTCAGAAGCAGTCAGAGAACATCTTGGCATCCCAGAAGGTTCCAGCCTGCACCCTCCTTCTCCCAAAAGGTGACGACTATTTTGATCTCTACATCCACAGATGAATTTTGCCTTCCACTTGCATTTTACGTTAGTGGAATGTATTCTTTTTGTTTGTTTGTTTGTTTGGCTTATTTTTTTCTACGTTATATATGGAGAGTCACACTGTAGTGGTTCACTATTGTCATTATTGTGTAGCATTCCATTATATGAATATATCACGTTTTATCCATTCAACTGCTGATTTGATATGAATTATTTTTACTCTGGGGTTTCTATGCCAACTACTCCTATGAAGTCTTTTTATAAATACAAGTCCTTGGTGAGCACATATAGTCAATACTATTGCATACATATATAGAAGTGGAATTGTTGAGTCACAAGTAAAGCATATGTTTGGCTGTATTACATATTGTTACAGTTTTTCAAGTCACAGTTTTGGCCAATAGCATGTGAGATTCCTGTGTCTTCTTTGCATCCTAATAATGTAGGCATCTCAGGGGCTTTAGATATTAAGACTAGCAAGTGTATCATACACTCTTCACTCTAAGTGCACAAATGCCCAGGCAGTAGCTCGGGCTTAGAGTGCAGTGGATATTTCCCCCTGGCTCCCTCCCACCACTGTGAATTTCAGATAGCTAGGTGAGCCCAGAGGAGCTGGAAAACAATCGCAGAGGGCTGCATCCATGTCAGGAGGGTGAAATCCCCATTATTATGAAAAATGTTAACCTTCCCTCTTCTGGGCAGAAACAGCTCCCTCTGTCAGGGGATGCCATGTTTAAGGAACCCTGTGGTTTCAAAACAACTTTGAAAGTTCCAAAGAGCCAAAAAAAAACCCCATTCATCTGCTCCGTAGAACCACGATTAAATTATGTGGGCTGCTGACTTGTCACCTAAATCTTCAACTAGATTGGTAAAAAGTGTACCATACCAAAGACAGGTCTCTTTCTTTTCCTGCTTTCCATACACAGGAAGAGATTACTTAAAGTCAATTGGGAGCTTATCTCTTCACACGTCACTACAATTTGTAATTAGCAACATTGTGGAGCTGGCTTTGCCTTATAATTTTCCAAGAAACTCCACTTTGACTCAAGGAGAGAGAACAGATACTCGGTGTAAGTTTATTTGGGTAGGTGAGATGCTCAATTTTCACCAAAGAAATTCATGTTGGGACTACATGTTTTACTCAACTTTGAGCCTCATTCTTGTAAGAAAACTTGAAATCTCAACAAAGACGATAAACTCTGATGACTCTCTGTGCTAGCCATTAGTGCTGTTTGCAAATCTTTCCCTTCTTCTCTCTCTTGGGGCCATGTGGGACCCTTGTGCTTCCTGGCATCTCGTGCAGATGAAACCGTGGGATTAATTCTGGACTAAGAGTTGGAGTAAAAATGGCATGGGCCACATGTGGACTGGAGCCTCTATTTGTTGCCCCAGACCTTTCAGAGCTCGGTGTGGATGACAACAGCTGCTTTCATAATGGAGACTTGATCATGTGGGACAGAGCCTTAGTTGTTTTCTGTCCCTTAGGTTTTTGTATGATTTGTCACAGCAGCATGACCTAGTCTACCATGTTGATACACGCTCGCTCTCATTCACTCTTGTGTAAATATGTCCTGACTTGATTCATTTTCCTCTCTAAGAAACTAGAGACTCCAAGATAGGGTTTCTTTAAAACAGAAAGTCCTAATGTGGAATGAAAACTGTATAATTTTGAATATTGTATTTAGTTGGCCATTCATTATTTAATATTTAAACAATAAACAGTACACATTTGGTCAACAGGCAACCATGTCAATAACAGGAAGTGTGAAGAAGAACTAAGAGGAGATGAAAGGAACATTATTTTATCTGAAGATGCTCACAGGGAACTGCTGACATAGTGATTTCTTGGCAGACTGAACAAGCAAAAGTGGGAAGCATTTAGGAAGGATAGGATCAGTTATTCAGAATGGCCCTAAAAGGTGGTTTCTTCTCCACTCACTCACAAGTAAACTTTCCATTAAGGGGGAAAGTGGGAGGAGAGAAGGGTAGGGATGAATGAGTTTCTCTACATGATCCTTTATACTAGGATGTCTAGGGAAACGTAGCTGTGAGCACAGAAGGGAAGAAATGAAACAACCCATGTAATAGGCTTGTTTTATTTCAGATCACCTTTGAGAGCCAAAGAGGTCAGGGATTAAGTGATTCCCGTTGTGGTCCACTCTATTTCTGCTTTGCTCATTGTTATATTCTTAGGGCTGAATGTAATACTTGGAATATAGGAGGAGCTTGGTAAGGTTGTAAAATGAATGCCTGGGTGGGAAAAAAGTTGACATTGAAATACCCTGACTGCAAGTTGAAAGTCACGGGATTTTTTCTTTCTTGTTCCAAAACTTCTCAGAAAAGTCTCCCATGACCATTCCATACATTGATCTAGAAACAGTGCAGTTTCTCCGAGCTCCTGAGTTTGTGGCACATTCACTTACCTCCATAGATAGTTATTATCATAGCATCTGTCTCCTAGATGTAGTGAAGAACCAACTCAGTGGATCAAGGGATGCTAGTGTGGGTGCCCACTGACTGCTGAAACCCAAATCCAGCCTTCTACTTCGATGCACACCCACAACATAAGAGGAAAGACCAGCTGAAGTCCAGGTTCAGGCTATCAGGATTCTAGTCCCAGCTCTGTTGCAGTATCTTTCCTTTCTAGAGTTCCTTTGTTTCCTCGTCTGTAAAATGAGGAGGTTTGAATGTTTAAAAAGTGTGTACTAAAAATCACGAGGGCCTTTTTAAATAGGCAGATTCCCAAATGGCACACCCAGAGTTTCTGATCCCCGAGCTCTGGGGTGGGGCCAAGGAATCGATTTTTTAACAGACCTCCCAGATTATATAGGGGCATGGCTTATTCCTGACGACACACTTTAATATCATCAAAATAGAGAATTTTAAAGTTGAAAGTCTGATGGTCAATATTTCTTTCTTTCTTTCTTTCTTTTTTTTTTTTTTTTTTTTTGAGACGGAGTCTTGCTCTGTCGCCAGGCTGGAGTGCAGTGGCGCAATCTCGGCTCACTGCAATCTTCGCCTCCTGGGTTCAAGCGATTCTTCCGCCTCAGCCACCCAAGTAGCTGGGAGCACAGGCGTGTGCTAATTTTTTTGACTTTTTAGTAGAGACTGGGTTTCACCGTGTTGGCCAGGAAGGTCTCGATCTCTTGACCTCGTGATCCGTCCACCTTGGCCTCCCAAAGTGCTGGGATTACAGGCGTGAGCCACCACGCCCGGCCGATGGTCAATATTTCTATCAAAATAACTGCAGAAATACCTCATTCTCTCCCAGAAGGTATTTTTTGGTGTTGGGTAAATAAGTCAATCCCTGCTGATAGGAGATTGCTTTTGAGTAATGGAACATTGTAGCCCATATAATTATGCAGCCTCCTTCCTCTTGTCAACTCTGCATGAGGCCCCTACCAGGGCCCTGTGTCAGCATTTCACACAGGCATCTTCGGATGAAGCAGAGTTCCTTTCATCTCCTTTTTAGAGCCTCTTTATATTTCTTTACCATCAACTTAAAAAGGCTGGTGTGGGGATTTCATTAAGACAATTCCTTAAAATTGTTTAGAGATACATGCCTGAATTCCTTTGGTGTATTTTTTTTTAACTCAAAAGCGATGTTTCTTGGGCTTCTATTAAGCTCTATACTCAAACACTTAAGGGCTTCCAAAAGAAAGAAGTCATATGCACGACTAAGTGAGCCCCCCGTTTTGCCCAGGAATAACAGGGTAGATTTGCTACATGCTAAATCCTTGCCAAAAATTGAATGCATCCTAAAGGCTGACATAAGGGTTCATTTTCAGGAAGGTTAGGGGAAGATTTATAACACAAGATGTGACTTTGTTCTCTAGACCAACATTCCATGGGCTGTAGAGGACTCAAAGTCCCTAAATCGCTTCCTCCTAACTTTTCCCCGAGAGCCAATATCAGAGTTGTCTCACTTCCCAGGTTATCTCAAGCCATTTATCATCCCAGGCATCTTGCTCAGGGAAATCTGGAGTTAACCGAGTGGAGTCTGTAGATTTCAATCCCAGAATTCTAATTCCCCGCCCGAGGCTCAGGATGGGAACTGCAGGCATGACGCCCACCTCACCGCCCGCCCAGAACAGAAGCGCTGAGCGTGCAAGATATGCAGTGTGAGGTCATGCCCCAGTGACATCCAAAATGGACTGTTTTGGAAAATGTCATGAAATTCATGACCAACTGTTATCAGCTACAAGGAGAGAAGAAGCTGAAAACCAAGAATTCGCAACCTATTTGGATATGGTTATGTTCTTGGTGACTTTTTGACAGCTATCCTCATCATCTTCTTTTCTAACTCAGTTTTACTTCTCTCAATTCAAATATTGGTATTTTGCAGCTGCTTCTACTGTAACAATGACTATAGTTCAATTATGTTCCTGCATATGTCAGGTATAGTACAGTCTAATTTAATCTTATTACACATCGCCATATTGCAATTATACATGCTATCCAAGTGTTAACACGTATTTAAACCTGCTATTCCTTTGTCACTGATTTACAAAGAGGTACCTGAAAAGAAGCAGATGTCATAATTACACGCTTATTCAGCTCATTTTAAACGAAGTCTCAAAGTAAATTACAGATGAGCCAGGCATGTCTTGAAATTAATGTAGTGATAGGACACTAATGCCACGATTCATTACGGTTTGTCAATGTGCCGTACTTCTGGAATGTGTGATAAAATTATATTAATACTCTGTGCTAATGAGATTAATGAATATGAACATGCAGGAGAAGAATAGGCTTCTTTGTTCAACTATTGAAAAAATAACATATAGGTAATTAAAAAGAATTAATCAAACCATGTACAGCCTCATTTATATTAAATTAATTTGTCTGGTTTCATTTCTAATAATTAATCACTTTTTGCAAATTACAAAGCACTTCAGGCGGACGGAAGCACTACTGTAGGAGTAGTGATTCAGAATATTTAGAACAATCAAGGTGGTCCCTGTGGGTTCATATTAATTAAGGTTTAACAGTTTGGAAAATTGTAGCAATATTTTATGATTCATGTAATTAAACTCTGTAACAAAATGTCACAACTGCTAGTTACTTCTGCGCCTGTGATTTATATCTTCCCCTTTCGGAAAGGAAGCGGCAGAAATGAAGTCTTCTTAAACATGCCGACACAGTGGATGGGAAAACAAGCAGGTGACTTCCATGCAAACTGAAATACTTCACCAAGGGTGTGGTGCACCCTTCCACTCTCCAATTCCACCATGTGTTTATGCAAATTAGAGGGAGTCTTATGATCTGACACACAAAGTCTGGGTGGGTGGGGTTGGAGGGGTCTCTTCTGGCACATTTTCTTAGAAAAAAACAAAAAGGCAACGGCCATGAGCTTGTTTCCAAATGTAAGGGGGTGCATTTCAAATTAAAATTCTCTTTGAGAGAGGCTCCTGAGCTTCCAGCATCCACCATCCCAGAAAGAAAGGTAGCTGTTAGTTCGGGCATGAAACTGACTGGATTATGTGATCAGCATACTTCCTAGAAACCATTTCCCTTAGTCCCTGGTATCCTAGAAGAAGGACTGAAATGGCTCTCCTGGGAAGCACCTCCTGAGGAGTATGGGTAGGAAAGCCACCTGTGTGCTTTCTGGCCTGGTGGCTCTCTTCCTTGGCTGCTGGAAGAATTGGAGAGAGGTCTGATGAGGATGGCTCCACGGATCAGTGGGTCTTATTCCTCATTCTGCAGCAGAAGCAACTGGAATTTTTTTTTTCTAAAATTTTGCTGGTTTCTCTCACTTTCTCTTTCCAGTCTGTACCTAAGGCTGCTAAACTCTGGTGGTTGGCTCCCTCTGCTCTCTTTCAGGTAGATTACAGCTGGATTCTGCCATGGGGAGTTTGCCCAGTCAGACATGGAAAGCCGGGAATGAGAAAAGTCAGGTGGTTCTGTCCCACATCTCCCTGCCTCGGTGCTCGGTCTCACCCAGAGACTGAGTCCCTTGAAATGGGGCAGCTCCAGGCTTCTCTGGCTCCAATGGCACTATTCCCATTCCTGCCTCCTTCCGTACAGTTGGGCTTCTCACTGTTTCTGGATTGTGGGTGCCTTACCATCTCCTGTTTGGCCCCTTCACCCAACTGTCCTCTATAAACAAATACTTCATTAAAATGTGTTTATTTGAAATATCTGATAGTGAATTCATGCCTGGCACTCACCCTCAAGATCTTGATTCAATTGGCCTGGGGTAGGGCCTCAACATCTCAATCTTTTTTTTTTTTTTTTCAATAATTCCTAGTGATTCATTGTGTATGGGGGCAAACCTATACATCAGATTCTGGGGAGAGCTGGTGTCTCCAGAAATAGTTAATGCTAACATGGTACTTATTATGGACCAGTTTCTGAGATCTTTTAAATACACTGATGTATTCCATCCTCATAACTCTAAAAAACAAATAGATGTTATTATTCTCATTTACAGAGTGAAGTAGTTGAGGCAGAGAAAGGACAAGTAACTCGCCAAGGTCACAGAGCTGGTAAGTAGAGAAGGTAATTTTCAATCCATGGTCTGAGCTCTCAACCACCACTCTTTGCTATAATCACATGAATCTTGGCAATTTATTTTAAGGAATGAATTGGAAATGGAGAGAACCTTTTTTGTTTATTCACACTTACATTCAATTATTCATTTATTCCTTCATTCCAAAACATTTGAATGAATGGTTATTATGTTACAGGCATCAAGGGAGATATCTCTCTAACCATAAGGGCTAGCAAAGTAAACAAATAAACAAATCTGTAAGTAGATAAAAACTGAAATATCACATGATGAATTGAATATATTGTGTTGAGGGATCCCCTGGAGAATAAACAATGTGTTCCAACCAGAAACGTGAAGAAGGATTCATAGGGAAGGAGACATTTGAGATGGACTACAGAAGAAACAGGACCATCATTAGGCAGTGTGGCATGTGGCTAGATCCACCCCATAATGCACTCTCACCTGAGGATAAAATGGTTTAAACAGCAGAGGCTGGAGTGAAAAAGTGATATGATGGTATGAAGAGTAATTTATTCCAATCACTTGGATTTTGGATTTTATCCCTTAAATGCAGAAGAACTAAAACTGTTTTTAAGTAAGAGAATGATATGTATGCACTGGGGCTTATAGACATTGCTTCACTAATGCTGCAGGAGATAAACAGGAAGAAGGCATATCTAGAGGCAGTGCTGTCATTTAAAAGACTTGAAATTCAGGTGAGAGATGATGGGCTTAGAACAAAAGCCTCCACAGTGTGGAGGAAGAAGGTGGCTGTTCCCGAGGAATTTTAAATTCATTGATTTTTCTGTTCTCCGGTCCAGTGCACAGGGTCTGACTATTAAACATAACGTGTGTGGTCTGGTAATGATGCCATGTGGAGCTACCAAGTTCTGCCAGGCCATTTGGGAAGTTCTGGTCCCTCTCAGTCCACACTCAAATTGGATTAACTTGGAAATGAGAAAGGCCGTGCTTTTTTATGCCTGTAAGCAGATGCTAGGAATTTTGGGGCTCCCAAGGGAAAGAAACGTAGATCCCCAATGAGCAGCCATGGTGTTACGTGTCTGTAAATAGCACTAATTGGGAACATTTTATTTTGTTTTGTTTGTTTTATAGCATGTGCGACCCCATTGTTTCACTCAAGTATGAAATCCATCCATGGCTCCTTTGTAGGTAACAACTTTGTTCTGACTGTAATACTAACGGGATGGGGTGCAAAGCCAGCTCATAGACAAATGATGATAAAGTGAAATCTTTAAGAAATCATCAAAAAAATGAGGCACGGCCATCTGAGCTGTCTCTCCAAAGTGACAGGGCTAAAGAAGCTGCCAAGATACCAGCCCGAGGCACTGAAGCACATTTATGATTTAATTCCCATTTTGACATCAAGCAACACATATTAATAACTTCAGCCAAAGAAAGTAACATCCTGAGTGTGCTTTTACAGTGACATGCCTGCATCTAGGAAGCACATTTCTGATTGCCAATTAAACCCCAAACAAGCTCAATCTCTCCCACTCATCTCACCCCATAACCTTGCATCATATTTCAAATAGCATTGTGGGACCCACTGTCATAATCTTAGTTTGGTATTTCCCTTAAAAACTGACACTAATTTTAGTCATCTGAGTCTGGTCTTATGGAATTATAAAATCTGTTATTTGGAAATGGGAAAGAAACTTAAGGATCATAGAGTCCAACCCCTTACCTGAGACAGGATTTCCTGCAGTTTCCCCTCACAATTGGTTGTCTATTTCAAATCAATAATACTGAGAAGTCCCTATCCCAAAAAAGCCATGTGGTTTTCCAGAGAACCTGAGGATTTTAAATCAGAATTCTAGCTCTGTTCCAGACAAACCTGTCCCTCTGTTTGTGCGTGTACATGTGAATATTCAATAATCCTCATCTGAAAGCCATTTTGCTCCCTAGGGTAAATTTGACAAAGACTGGGGCTACTTTTAGTTGTCAAAATGGTGATCAGGTGGCATTGCTATTGGCATCTAGTCTGGCGAGGCCAGGGATGCTGCTGCTAAACATCCTACAATGTACAAGGCAGTGCCCCCAACAAAAGGATTACCTAGCCCAATATGTCAATGGTAATGAGATTGAGAAACCCTGATCTATACATGCAAAGAAAAATATACAAACACACCCACATACTTAGTGGGATGTCAGGCACATTTCCTGTTATTCTATTTGTTAGAAAATGTATGATTCTCTTGAACCCAAATCTCTTTTCATTTAATCTTAGATCTACCCCATGGAATAATACAGATTTGCAAATATATGAAGACATCTTCCAAAGTTACAATCTCCAAACCAAGCTTCCCCCATTTGTTTTCACATTCTCTTGTAGGTTAGGGTTTCCAACATACTTACCATGATTTTTGTGGAAAACTACAAAATAACAATAGCTATTTAAAGGCTATTAATGTAAAATGGGGGGACAGTAGGATGAGAGGGAATTTGTTGGGAAAACACTAGTTTATCTCAGAAACCACGGGATCACCCAAACAACCTGGTCCTTGGGAGAAAGACAGGATTAAAAACTCTAACCTGTTTTTATGAATCATCAAAACCTCAAGTCCTAACACAGTTGCTGGAACATCGTGGGAACTCACTAATTATGTGATGGAAGGAGAAGGGAAGGAAGGAAGGAAGGAAGGAAGGAAGGAAGGAAGGAAGGAAGGGGAGAAGGAAGGAAGAGAGGAAGGAAGGGAAGAAGGGAGGGAGGGAGGGAGAGAGGGAGGGAAGCAAGTTAATGGACAAGCTTTAAGAAGGAAATTATCATTTAAAAAAAAATAATAAGAGCAACAGCCATCCTCCAGGAATGTTCTTTGTCCCTTTTAGGAGCCTTTGCTGTATGGCAAACAAGAAAATTATTAGCAAAACTAAGCACCCCGCACATGTGTGAAGCACTGACTCCTACCCTTTAAAGGTCTCCTTGCTTTCTTTGACTTCTGTTTGTGATGCTAAATTTCTTGCTGCCTCTGTAAGCTTACAACATGTTTTGGGGTTTTACAACATGCAAGTCTGTTATTAGAGATTCTGTTGAATTATTCAGGGCTAAATCAGATGCGAAGACACCTTTTTTGAGACAGAAAATTGGCAAACACTCTCTAAGATGCCTTACAGCCAGAAAAAAAAAAAAAAAAAAAAAAACCCTGCAAATTCTGCTGCAGCTATTGTATTTACCATAAAATAGATAATGATAAAAAAATTATTACCTGCATAAGAATGACATGTGTTCCTCAAGAAGTTCTTTTGTCTCCAGTGTCAGTATCAGCTTTTGTCAGCCACAGTCCCACAAGAGATGTACCTAATCTGAGACCCAAGGGGTTAATTCTATCCCTTGTAGCTTCTGAAACACAAATAGGATAATGCACCATCAATATTAGAAATAAGCATTAAGTGAAAAGATCTCCCTCCTTTGACTTTCATTATAGGCCTGAGAATATTGAAAACCACAATGACTCAAGGGATTGTGTCAAAATACACTTGATACACATCAAAAAGAATTGCATCAGCAAGGCTGAAAAAAATCAATTGTCTTCCTTACCAAAATGCTGACCCAAAAGCTCAAGTCTTCTGCAAAATGCAGTGAAATTTCCTAGAAAGCTTGTGAATGCAGTCTAGGTGTACCACTGTGCAACAATTCTTTGAAAAATAAAAAAGAGCATCCTAGCAATGTTCAGTATCCAAGGTATATCCCATTCATCAATAAACTGTGAAAGAAAGAAGGAGATGATCAAGCAGACAGAAGATACTAAGAGTTATAGACTCCCCAAGGCATGGTGCCAGGATGACAAGAGTACAGGAGTCTTGGGCATTTAAGCCAAGACTCTGATTTCTAAATGCTGATATAATTCAGTTTCTGAGAAGGAATCAAAGTGAGTATGTTTCCAGAATGTCATCAGTGTAACGTCACTTCAGTCAAAAGTAGGTAGAATAACACTTTCCTTCTTTCATGAAAAATTATCCTTTGGACTAAAAGCTCCTGCAAGGAAGTGTCTACCTAGTTTTTCATTTCACCAGCTCCTATATCAAGTCACTCCTGCTATGGCAGGAATGATTGTATTGCCCCAGAACTCATATATTGAAACCCTAACCCCCAAGATGATCGTATTAGGAGGTGGGGCCTTTGAGAGGTGATTAGTTCATGAGAACTTCACCCTCATGGAGAGATTAGTGCCCTTGTTTAAAAAAAAAAAAAAGACTTCAGAGAACCTCCCTGCTCCTTGTGCCACATGAAGACACCTCAAGAGGAAGGCTGTCTGTGAATCAGGAAGCAGGCCCTCACCAGACACCAAATCAGCAGGTGCCTAGATCTTGGACTTTCCATTCCTTAGAACTGTGAGAAGTAAATTCTTGTTGTTATAAGCCACCCAATCTATGGTATTCCATTATAGCAGCCTCAACAAACTGAGACACTCCTTGCTCCCTTGATAGATAAATTTGAATTGTGTGCTCAAGTTCTGAGAATTAAGTATCATTGAACAGTTTATCAACTAGTTAATGTCCACTAGCAATCAGGCTGTTTGTAGATTTTCCTTTTCTTTCTTTCTTTCTTTCTTTCTTTCTTTCTTTCTTTCTTTCTTTCTTTCTTTCTTTCTTCTTTCTTTTTCTTTCTTTTCTTTTTTTTTGTAGAAAGTGATTTATTTACAGAGAGAGAGAAACAGGAGAAGGAGAGAGAAAGAAACAGTTAACTCTTACACTGAGTGAGAGAATCCAGAAAGATGGAATCCAGGAGAGGAAAGCCCTTCCACACTGAGTGGAAGGGAATAGAGAGAGATGGAGTTTAGGAGGGGAAGACAGGCTTCCACAAAGCAAGTGTTCATGGAAAGGAATTTTCTTTATTTCTAACCCTTAATGGAGACCTCAACTAAAGCCTTCACTGATGATTGAGGTATTTATTTGAGCTGTTACATGGTACTTCTCAAGCTGGTGAAAGATACTCTGCTGTTGTGGTCATGATTACCTTTATCCACTAAAGCACATACACACAAATACAGTTGTGCATATCACTTTTTATTTGTTAATGTATCCTAACATGTAGAATGCTTGATATTCAAAAGATGCAGTCAAGGCAGTAGTCCTGTCAACAATTCAGACTAACTGAATTCATGTCTAAACGGTTTTGTGTTCCCTCGCCTGCATGTGGAAAGAAACAAAACCTTTTACAATAAGACCCTACAAAGGGTCTACCAAAATCTCACAAATCACCACTAAATAAATTACCTATGTGACCAAATACCACCTGTTCCCCAAAACCTACAGAAATAAATTTTTTGAAAAACACAAAAACTTAAAAATAAAAAAGAAAAGAAAAAGAACGAAGTCAAGACCTGCCGCCACCCTTACCTCCCACCTAAATTTGCTGCATTGGTTTTTTAGACTTAGTAAACAACTCAGTCACCATAAATCATTTTTAAAACAATTCTGGGGTGGCAGCATTGCTAGCTAAATGCCACATTTTCCTCCTGTAATCTTGGAGAGCCTTGCTAAACATTCAGATATATAGCTTTTGAGGTGATAACTTAGTAAATCTGATAGTAATTGTACTTATTTTCTCTTTTAGACTATATCACTGTTTAATGAGCACTAATTTTTAGTCTATGGTCCTGCTATTCTGTTCCTAATTATAATTTAGCTCATTACTGCATTTCTGTTACATGCTGGGTTGCATGTAACAGAAAAGCCTATTATATTAGCTTAAACCATAAGCAGTTTATTTGCTTATGCAGTAAGAAGTTCAGAGGAAGGCGGTCCAGAGCTGATATAAAGAATCAACAATATTTTCAGAAACCCAGGCTCCTTCTACCTTCTTGCTTCCAGTTTTAGCATGTGGCTTTTATCCTTATATTTGTATTCTAGCTGCTGTGTTTCCAGGAATGGTAGCAGCATTCCAGGTGGAAAACAAATAAAAGGGCCAAGAAGCAAAGAGGCAAAAGGGGCTTTTCTTTTCACTTGGGAATAATTTCTGGTCTTCAAGAATTTCTGCCTATGTCTTCTTGGCCAGAATCTGGCATAGGGCCACCTGTCACTGCAAGAAAAGCAGAATTGATTTAAAAAAACAAAATCTCAGACCTTGTCACCCAGAATGAAATTGGGATTCTCATGGTGAGAAAGAAAAGGAAATGGATGCTGCATAACTAACATTATTTGCTACAATATTTCATGTGTGTGATTTGTTTACTGAATAATATTTTCCATGATAAACTTTATGAGGAATAGGACCATGCTTGTCTTATCATTGTGTTGTCTGTGTCTTAACTTAAAAGAAAGAAGAAAGGACCAAAAAATAAGGAAGGAAGGGAGGGAGGGAGGAAGGAAGAGGAGAAGGCATAGAGAAAAGGAGGAAGGAATGAAGAAAGGACGAAGTGGAGAACTAAAGAAAGAGCAAGATTAACTCAGAAAACAGAATAAATGGTTAAATCAGTGCTGGTCAAACCCTTGACCAAACCCTGCCTAGCCACCTGATTTTGTAAAGTTTTGTAAAAATATGTATTTTTTTTACCTGTTTTTAAACATATTTTTACATTATTTGTAAAAATATGTGAAGTTTTATTGCCACACAGAGGGTGCCTATTCATTTGCATACGGCCTATGGCTGCTTTAGCATGAAGTGGTTATCACAAAGACTGTATGGCCCACAAAGCTTCCATCAAATGTTTGCTATCTGGCCCTTTACAGAAAATGTTTGCAGATACTTGGACTCAATGATTGATGGTTCCTTAGGAGATAGGTCTTACACAAATGTTATTTGAAAATGAATAAATAACATGGTAGTGTGGATGAGGACGGACGCTGGGACCTGCTCTCCTTCCCTCGCTCACTTTTCCTGTCCCTCCTCCCATTCTTTCCTTTACCCTGAACCTAGTGGGACCTCTGCACCCAGGTTAAGTGACTTAGAGGCAAGCAGAGGGGCTTGCAACACAGACACCAGACATTCTGGATTTTCTGATTTAAATTATCCATCGATCATGCCCTACAGAGCCTCCTACCTGTCCGGGCCCCTAGGGATTTTGCCATTTGGCACAGAAAATAAGATGGCTAAATATCTCAACACTTATGATGCTCAGCCAATACTGAGTGACTAAACAAATGCTATGGAGTGAGGGCAGCAGGAGAATATGCAAAATGAGCAGCTGGCTCAGCCTGTCTGCATTCCCCGTCTTCCTTAGCCAGTGAGAGTGAATGGGAGGCTGCCTGGAGCTGGCCCTGCTGCTGTGACCTCTCCAGCCCCTCGGTGGGGCAGCCTTCTCTGGGCAGGCTGGAGCTCTCAGCAACTTATAGACCCCCCAGGGAACTTCTGGATGGCTTGGGGGTAGGAGTGTCGCTAAGGTCCAGGCTTCCTTCTTCCGACCAAGCTGGGGGACGGGGTGCACTGAGCAGATCCGCAGTCTCCACCCGGGCCTGGGGGCATTTTAATGACCTCTCCCCACACCGAGGTTTATAGGGCTGTGCCCTGCCTTGATGAGAACACTCCCACACACTGGGTCCCAGCCTCGGCCCCTCGCCTTCCTTTGCGTGTCCTCCAAACGAAGACCAGTTATTTATTTCCCCATCTCAGTTCCTTTACATTCGGATCATTTTCAATTTGGAAACAGATGGCAACGAGAAACGTGGGCATGGCCCCAGAGCAAACCTAAAAGCCTGATTTGCCCATCCCATTCCATGTGGCCAGACCCCCAGCTTCCCTCCCTAGAGGGCAAAGGCCAGGCTGAACAAAATGCCAAACCAGCTTTTTACAAATAAACCTGTGACCAAACTGTGGCCATAAAACTTTGAAAACCACTCTGATTGAGACATTTGGACTAATTACCAGGGAGCAGCAGCTACGGGCCTCTCCTAATGCTGTTTATTACATTCTCTCGTTACAGAGACTCCCTGGGGTTGGTTTCTGAAATAAAGATTTAATTTGAGGGTAAATCAGAACAACAAAAAATGTAGCTCATTGTAAACAATAGTATCCCCAGCCCAGCTGAGTCCATCAATATAAAAACAGAAGTCCTCCTCATCCTCTCCATACTGTAAACACGTTAAATGCTATTTATTGTGACTACATGTGTGTGGCCCGGCGTAAGTGACACGGGGAGCATTTTCGTGACTGAGAGACATAAACATCAAATACTGCCTCCATCATTCTTCCAGTTTTAAAGTTATAAAATCTAAATATTAATTTTAATAGAAAGGTTAGGAAATTGGAAACTGCAGTACCCACCAAAGTCATCAGAATAGCACGCAGCTTGCAGAGGAAGCGGCAGCATTCCAGGGAGATTAAGGAGGCAGGTGGGGTCCAGACGTGGTCCATGAAATATGACATGTGTCATAAACAGAGACTTAGGTCCCATGGCTCTCTACCAACCCCAAGCCTTGCCCAGCCAATGTTTTGTAACTCAAGTCATGGTGTACGTGGATATAGAAAGAAAGGAGAGAAGAAACAGTCAAACTGGAAAAGGTACGGTTTGTTTGTCATTAAGCAAACACCCACTATCTCCAAATGCCATGGCTAACTAGGGTAGGCCTGTTGGAAGAATATTTATGTTTTGGCTGCTCATGCGCAGAGAGCTCCAGTTCTAGATGAAGCCAGAAAGCATACCGTAGTGCCTCCTCAGCTCATCTCCAGGGCCTGATTCCTCTGGGCCTCTTCATTTGAGAGTTAGGATGCCTCTCCTCATTTGTGCTCTCACATCCAGCTGCAAAGGCTGTGAATTTGGCAGAAGCCACTCATGTGAAAGTCACTGTCACTATGGGACAAATCGCCTGGCGTAAGGTTGGCTGCAGACAACTCCTTTTCTAGCCCTCACCCTGTAACTAACTCTAGACTTGGCCTTCAGCAAGCTACTCACACTTAACTTCCTTGCCTTCCTTCCTGGTGCACAGGTCCAAGAATGAGCAGCCATTCAGTGTGCTAAGTACGCATTACGGCATGGTTCTCACTGGGAGAAATATTGCCCACTCCAGAACATTTGGCAATGTTTGGAGACACTTCGGATAGTGACAACTTTGGGCAGGCTGCTGGCATCTAGTGGGTAGAGGTCAGGGATGTCGCTAAACATCCTGCAACACACAGAACAGTCTCCCACAGCAAAGTTATTCAGTCCAAAATGTCAATAGTGCCCACGTTAGAAAATCTCACATTGGGGCATAATAATCACACATAGTTATTAAGTTATTCAACAATTAATGACTTGCCTTTGATATTTTTATTCTAAATAAGCATTTATTTTAGTTATCATGGTGCTTCCTAAACACAGACATGAGTTCTATAGTTCAAGAACTTGCTCACCTACGTTAAATACAAGACAGAAGATTCAGTGTTGCACCATCTTCCACCCTTGAGCTAAAGTCACCTAATTTAAACCTAGTTGAGATAGTTTAGATAATTTAGAACAGTATGAACCTTTTAGGCCTTAATAATGTTTGTATTCAAAGAAAACATAAAGCAAACTGGTTTGAACACTGGGCCACAAAAACAGAAGCAGCAATCTCATTTCTAGACTTTTCAGATCTTTAAACGTCTCCTAAGAAATGGCCTGGACCCAGAACCTGCCAAGAGTGGGGACATTCTTGCTGCTTGTTGAGTGGGACACCATCTTGCTACTCTGAAAAGACCATGTACCTTGCCTGCTCTGACACGATTGTTCATTTTCTATGTAGAACAAAGACAATGTGAAATGAATACAGGAGCATAGGACCCAGCATCGAGTTGAGACTTGATAAATATTTCCGAGTAAATAAGTGGATGGGAAACTGGATGAAGTACAAACTAATCAAGACGGATGTTTTCTTTCTGGGCCTCATTTTCTTCATTTATGAAGTAGAAAGATGCTAACAGAGGTTCTATAGATCCTGCGGATGCTTGTGAGGAATAAATTACATAATTCTTGAAATGTCATGTTGAAGAATGGAAATAAAGTAGTCCTTGTAGTAAAATAAACTCCATTTTTACTACTGCACATTGCTGGTCATCTTCAAACCAAGCCAACCTGTATCCTTCAGGAAGGCAGAAAGCAACAGCTCTGTCTATCTAAGGATGGTCCTAATTTCCAGTCACTGCAAGGACTTCCTACAACTGAGGAAAGAGAAAGGAGAACAAAATTACTGAACTCCAAATAGATACAAGCTCAACTCTCACCAAGTGCCTCATCTACAGGATGAAAGAAAGGCTAAGCCACCCCATGCTGCTTGTAGCCAAATGATTGTCCTCCCAGTGAATGTCAAACAGAAAAGGCAGGTGACTGGCCCTGTACTCAATTCCTCACAAATGTAGAATGGCTTCATGCAAATTTCACATGGTCTCAGATGACTGGGACCTCACTAATTCTCACCCTATCCCCCAACACCATCAGTACCACCCCTAGAATGTCCCTAAAGATTTCCATGATAAATATCTCTGTTGAATAATTTTTGTTCTATAGTCATATAAAAATAAGAAATGCTAGATTAAACAAAGTTAGACAGATTTTTTTTTTACAGGACTTTTCAGAGCCTTTAATGCCCTTTGGAAATTTCCATTGGCTTTAGTGTATAGATTTCCAAATTTACTTGAAGACAGAATCTTACATTCTCAGTTTACATAGAGAAAATTATGTTTAAAAAAGCATAGCTTTGAAAACTCTGGACAAAATTGTTCCTGTGCTGACAAAGGGCTCTGCTATCTTCCTTGCAAAAGAACCAATCTGCACACTACAAGTGAGGTCTCCTATACAAGTTCTTCTTTTAATCCTAGACTCAGTTTCCTAGGCTAGTTGCCTCAGTTTGTGGATGTTCACTTTGAAGAATCAACTTCTCCTGACAATCAGTTGGCTACAAGCTGCAGGGGATGGCTCAGTCTTCCTTTCATGTGTAGATGAGGTGCTTGGTAAGACATGAACTTGTGTTTATTTGAAGCTCAGTAATTTTGTCCATCCCCTTTCTTTGCTCCACGTTGTAAGAAGCCCCTGTGGTGACTGGGGATAGGGATCCTCCTTAGATAAGCAGAGTTGTTGCTCCTAACTTATTGAAAGGTGCAGGTTGATTTGATTTGGAGTTGATGAGCAACTGGGTGGTAGTAATCAATCTCTCTTGTAAGTCAAGCTAGGTGGACACCTTTTATGGACTGCACATTGTATACCTCTTGCACATTCTTTCTGAGGGAACTACGGCATATATATATATCTATAAACCTTATATATGTTTTATATATATATGTAGTTTCTGAGGGAACTATGGCGTGTGTATATATATATATATTATATATATATATATATAAACCATAGTTATAAAAACCATAGTTCTGGGCTGAATTTTCATTTATATATATATATATTTACAAATACATATTATATATATTTATATATTTTATAAAAATATATTTATATAAATATATATATTATATAAATATATATATTTATAAAATATATATATT
>CAUYLG010035309.1:0-40649 GCA_963573385.1 Cacajao melanocephalus
TTTAGTGTAAGGTGTCAGGAAGGGGTCCAGTTTCTGCTTTCTGCACATGGCTAGCCAGTTTTCCCAACACCATTTATTAAACAGGGAATCCTTTCCCCATTGCTTGTTTTTGTCAGGTTTGTCAAAGATCAGATGGTTGTAAATGTGTGGCATTGCCTCCGAGGCCTCTGTTCTGTTCCATTGGTCTATTTCTCTATTTTGGTACCAGTACCATGCTGTTTTGATTACTATAGCCTTGTAGTATAGTTTGAAGTCCGGTAGTGTGATGCCTACCGCTTTGTTCTTTTTGCTTAGAAATGACTTGGCTATGTGGGCTCTCTTTTGGTTCCATATGAAGTTTAAGGTGGTTTTTTCCAGTTCTGTGAAGAAGGTCATTGGTAGCTTGATGGGGATAGCATTGAATCTATAGATTACTTTGTGCAGTATGGCCATTTTCATGATATTGATTCTTCCTAACCATGAGCATGGCATGTTTCTCCATCTGTTTGTGTCCTCTCTTATTGCCAAGGGAGGGACAGCAGGTGGGTAGGGAGGTTGGGGAGGGATAACATACGGTGTTTGATTTTCTGTTCTTGTGTCAGTTTGCTGAGAATGATGGTTTCCAGGTTCATCCGTGTCCCTACAAAGGACACGAACTCATCATTTTTTATGTCTGCATAGTATTCTATGGTGTATATGTGCCACATTTTCCTTGTCCAATCATCAGTGGGCATTTGGGTTGGTTCCAGGTCTTTGCTATTGTACACAGGGCTGCAATGAACATACATGTGCATGTGTCTTTATAGTAGAATGATTTATAGTTCTTTGGGTATTTTTGAAGAGACTTTATCACACGTGATTCTATGAATAACATTAGAGGTAAGGGTAGAGAGGTTGATATTGAAAACGACTTAATAGTCCCATACATGGTTTTTTGATAAGCATAGAAGTTGACCCTTCTGGTCTTAAAGCTTGAACCTTATATTTGCAGACCTTAAGGCCTTTCAAAGTATCAAAGAACTGAAACTCACCAGATCACCATATCCAGCCAGTGAGACACTGGACCCCTCATTCAGCATGCTTGATTCCTTGCCCTTTCCTAGTTTCTGTTTTGTTACACGTTGTTACATTTCTTCCCTGCTATATATAACCCTAGGTCTTGTCTTTGGGGGGGTGAGAGAATGGACCTGGATTTGAGACTGAGCTTCCATCTCCTGAGCTATAGCACCGTATGAAAACTTTCCTTGGCAGTACTGTCGTCTCAGTCATTGACTTTCTGTGCAGCGAGCATCAGGGCCTAGATTGAACCTCTGGTGTCTTGATAACAATATTATGCCCTTCAATCAGTGAAGAAACTGAGACCAAGAGAATGAATGCAACCTACCCCAGATGATAGGGGTCATACTAGCCCTGTAACTTTATACAAACCTAACCCATTTCTGTAGTAGGAGCCTGTCATTTTGATTCCATTATCTGATGGTTCAGACCTCACTTGGGGACCTTACTTCCCACCTCTGATATCTCAGTTTGACACCAGAACTTTGCCTCCCCAACCAAACACTGGTTTCCTTCATGGCATTTTCCTAACTAGCATCTGAATTGTATCTCTATTGTTTGTCTTGTGTAGTAGCCTCAGATTCAACTCTATAGAACCTAAGCCCAGATCAGTCTAGCTAGAACCTGGTGGGGTGCCAAAGTCTCTCCCTGTGTGGTAGTTAGTATGGTTTTATTTCACAACTCACTGTATTAGGAGATAGGTCTCCTAAGCCCCTTGGGAGCTGAAACATATAGAAGATACATATGTGTATACTAGCCAGTTTTAGGGGGACAAATACCAGTGAAAAGCTTGGCAATTTGAAGTTTTTACAATTTGGATTGGCCTTGCCTCCTTCTGCCTAGAGAGTAATCCAAATGATTAGCGGATATTTCCTGCATTCATCTGTCTGTTCTCATTTCGAAAGGTAAATGCTGTTAACTTCTTAACTTGCTTGAATAGTGAGGCTGCTTTTATTTTCATTTCTTTGCTAACATCATCGCCTCTACTCTTTGACAAGTTTGGATTTGTTCAAACTATATACTGCTCTATAAAGTGCTTGAATAAGCATTGGTCTGGAAGACTTGGGCAACACTTCTAAACCAACTTTCATGCCCCATTGTCCAAAATGGTATCATTTAAATTCTGTCGTTCCTATCTTCTGTGTGCCTAGGGACACTCTGCTAAACCAAGTAGCATTGAAATTATAACACATTTAGATACCACTTGTCTTTAGCAATGATAATTTTATTAGGCACCCTAAGAAATATGCAAAGAGAAATAAAAGGACTCCAGTGTGAAATTCACAGCATCACCTCTTTTTTCAACATGAGCTATGCCTAAATCGCAAAGGAGCTGGAACCAGGGTTCGGAACTGATTCCAAAGACAAACTGAAATGATATGCCTTCATGGAGAAGTGGTTAGAGCAAGCAGAACTGCAGACATTCACAAGTATAACAAGAACTATGAAACTGTACACTTTCAGTTCCATGACATTATAAAGCTGCAAAAATTTGATATCCAACTTAGAATAGAAAATTTTCTCATGCTTGCAGGTGATGCCTGGGTGTTGTTATTATACTTAATTTCTTTTGTAATTATTTTCTTATAGTTCAGATGTGACTTTGACTAACCAGTCCCCAAATACAACAGCCATCCAGGATTATAGTTATTGTACTAAAACCTGAAAAAAAAACTCCATTAAAGCTGTTTGAATGTATTGTTAAAATAAGAATTTATTGCTAATCCACTGTCTGTTTAGATTAGGATTTATGTTTCAGATTTGATTGTCATCTAAATGTTCTTTTTTCTTCCATAGTTAACATCACTTCTTGTTCCTTTCCCAGAAAAGAGGAAACAAACATAATTATACTGTTGGGTGCTTTTCATTATTTGACCACATTTATTATTTAAAGACTTCATTAATTTTTTTCTGATTACAGAAGCATTTTGTAGGTTGTAGAAAATGTGGAAATTTAGAAAATATTAAACACAACTAATAATCCCACTTCTCAAAAATAACATTTTTATTTATAAACCTGCAGATAAATATGACAAAGCTTTCTTCTATAAAATTTATCCTTAAGTTAGTTAAGTTTCATCTTTCTGTACATCACTTTCAGTGATTACATAGTGTTTTATCAACACATGATCTTTAATTCTTTGAGTGAATTTATTATTGATAGCCATTTTTAAAATTTTAATTTCTTTGTGATAACTCTATGGTGAACATCCTAGTACATAAATATCCTCGTACTTATCTGATTACATTTCTACAGATATAGTGTTTATCATGTAATGGTTAAGATTTGAGACTTTAGAGTCAGGCAGACTTGGCCTAAATAGCAAGTCTACAAAAATCTCTAATAACATGCAACATCATGGGAAACCTACTCAACCTCAACTTCTCTAAGTTTTGGTTTCATCATCTATAAGAGAGATGTAAAATAGATTATAAGCATCTAAGATGATAATCGAGAGGATGAAATGGGACATACTTAAATGTTTATGTGCATGTTTCATGGTCACTAGTATTCATGTATTATTTTAATTGTGTGACAACTAAAATCTCAATGGATATTCAGAGTGAATCTATGAGGTAATATAGCTAAGGCTGCTATATGGTTATTTAATAATCTTTATTTTAAAAATAGGAACTTTAAATTCTATGATGGGTATACCATCCCACATCCATCACTTCGTAAATCAAAAACTCTTTCTTACAGTTGTCTTATCCTCTTGATGAATTATACCATTTTCTTGCTTTCCTCCATATTTGTGAGTCTCTAGTCACATGGCTCTGGGGTGAAGTTGCTAGATTCAGCAGGTAAAAATACAGACTACCCAATTAAACTTGAATTTCAGCTACACAGCAAATTATTTTTTAAGCATAAATATGTCTAATAGATTATTTGGGACTTATTTTTTATACCAAAATAACTTGGTTTTAGTATGAAATTCAAATTTGACTGGACTTCTTTTTTAAAATCTGGCAACCCTACTCTTGGGATTACTTACTTTTACAACTGCAGGTAGACTCTAGCTAGAAGTAGCCCTAGAGCTGTGCATGGCCATGGTGGGCCATGGAATGACAGTTCCAGAGCCTTGCAGAAGCTGGCAGGTCACCTCAGTTCTTACCTCAATTCCATTCCATCAATCTTATGCAAATTACCTCTCCTGAGCCTTAATTTCCACGTATATGTATATGTATTTATATATGTATGTATGTATATACGTACATATGTGTGTATGTGTGTGTGTGTGTGTATATATACACACATATATTTAATTTGGTGGTGTGAACTAGATGACATCTACTTGTCTTTCTGGATCTAGAACTCTCCTCTCTTCCTCATTTTTCTCCACATTGTCCAATATCTTTTCTGATGAACTTTCTGAATCTATCTTCAAATAGCAAACATTTTAAAAGTAATAGTTAATTAAAACATTTATCTACCTCTACTTTTAACTCTATATCTATCTACAATATGTGAAATAGTATAATAAAAGAAAAAAAAATCACCAAGACCCCCTTCTCTGGGAAGTGACCCTTTCTGAGATGAACAAAATAATGAGAGAGTGAGGCATTTTAAAGGAATATGTGGTCAGGTTTCACTCGTGCTTTCCTGGCATGATTAAGCAAGTGAAATATGCAGAACTGCATCACACTCTTAGTTTCTCAATATGCACTTTAATATAGCCACATCTTTCCCTAGCATATCAAGACCTTCCTAGTCCTATGTTAAAACTATAACTCCCATAATGTGTCAATACATGCTCGCACAGCATATTCCCTGTATGCAGCTTGAGTTCTCCCAGAATACAGACAGGAGGTTGCCTAGGAGTGCGGAAATCATGTCAATGCTGCTGCATTTGCACATTTCTTAGACCTGTGCTCCAATATCTGAGCCCATGAATCAATTTAAGGATGATTCCTCCTGCTGTTTTTGTCAGTTACTCCTTTGTTTCTGTTGTCATGCCATAAATATTTTGCTTTGGAACTAGAAATTCTTGCTTCCACCTTGCAGACTTTTCTCTTTCTGTCTGGGACAAAGTGGCAATCTCATAAACAATCAAGAGAAGACAGAATTAAAATGATTGGTGTGATGTAATTGAAGTTGAGTAACTGAATTTCCTCACTTTTTAGACAATTTTGATTTGCTAACCAAAAAAATAATGTGGCCTTATATTCTGAAAGGCCAAACGAACGTGTTAAATTTATAAAATAATGAAGACATCTAAACTCTTTGAAGGAAACAAATAAGAAAACAAGATGCATCGATTTATAAGTTTTAATACCATTTATTTTTTTCTGATTATATACTTCAGATATGCATATTAAAAATGAATATGAATACTAACTGATAAATGTAGAAAAAGTGGTGAAATTACAAAGTTACCATTTGGCAATGATTATAAAGATACTTGTTTCAGACCAGGAAATGTCCAGTGGATGCTAAAACCAATGGGTTAATTTTGATGAGAAATATGAAATTTATTTACCAAAATATTTCTCCACAAGACACTAAAACTTTACACTGATAAACCTGGCAGATACCTCCTTAATCAGGTAATTACATTTAAACTCATCAGGAATGGGACAAATAAACATGATGTGACTCTTGATATAATGCACTGAGAAGGATACAATATCACTTCTATGGTATTCCTGCCAAACATGCATCATCTGAGTTTAATCAAGAGTAAACATCATATAAAATCCCATGTGAGAACCTTACATAAAATAACTGGCCAGTAGTGTTAAAAAATGTTAGGTGGTACAAGACAATGTTTGAGGAACTATTCTAGGTTAAAGTAGACTAGATGTGACCCCTAAATGCAATATGTCATTCTGGATTGGCTCTCACACCACAGTTTTTGTTTTGTTTTGTTTTCACTAAAGGATGTTAGTGGGATACTTGGTAAAATTTGAATAAGATTTATAGATTAAATGATAGTATTATGGCAATGTTAATTTCCAGATTTTGGTAATTATACGTGGTTATGCGAAAAGAATGTTGTGTGTGTGTGTGTGTGTGTGTGTGTGTAAATATAGAAATACACACTGAAGCATTTGGGTGTAAAGGGGTGAAAAGTGGAAAATATAGAAAATTACATAAAAAAGAACAACTTTAATCCACATTTTAGAATAAAATTCTCATTTAAAAAATATTTTCTATGGATAAATAACCTATACATGATTTTGTATTCTGCTTCTGCTGTTCAAACATGTTTTAATGGAATGTAAGATATTCTCACATATTGATTCACTGTATAGAAAACTTTGTTTTAGTTTCATAGTTGAAAAGTATGCCTTATTATTTAATGTAAATGATAAACAATGCTCATTGATCATTTAAATTTATTACTTGTGAATTGTCTTTTCATGTGTCTAGCTCATTTCTTTTGGAAATATTAGTGGGTTTCTTATTAATTTCTCTAAATTATTTTTATACTAAAGTTATCAATCCTTTCTGAAGTTCATTGCAAATAAACAACCTGTGTTCCTGTGAAATTATCTCTGATTCTAGTTATACTGTTGTTTGTATACCAGCCAGACCCTTTGATTTGCTGAATGAAGAGTCACAAGCTGTTTTTCTTACAGTTGAGGCTGAAAAGATATATAAATATACAAATAGTGACTTCTTACTTTGGGAGAGATACTGTGATCTAAGTCCAGTGGTCTCTCCTGAGTAATCTGGAAGCCAGTAAGGGAGCAGACTGGTTCTTTTTATCTTAAAAGCTTATTTCCTGGGTCAAAAGAACAACATAATAGTTGGTTTTTACATGTTGGTGGGTAGGTTTTTATAAGTTAGTGAGCAATCTATAGAGATGTGTATAAACTCTGGGAAAGCCAGAGTATTCTCATTTATTTATGTGTTCCCAGAGCTGGGTGTATAGCACATCTTAGGCACTCAATGATGAACAAATTAATGAGTTAACAAATGTAGCATTGCCTTTGGAGTAAGGAAGAAAGGAATCTAGAATAAATAAGAATTTGAAAAGAAGAAAAAGGGACTGAAGAGAGAGGCAGAAAGGTGACAAAAAGAATCTTGACAATTTTGCCTAAAGCCAATTCTTCTCTCAAGTTTTAACAAGATTTTCTTGCATTGCCGAAATTCCTAGGGTTCTATTTCTAATATTTTTGTTTTGTGCAAATAGTTTCCACTTGGGAGAGGGATGAAATTCACTTGAATAACAATGAAGAGACTTTAATAGAAGATAGTTTGGCTCAGGCTTTACTCTGTAGTTTATTTACTATCCCATGGGATTGTCCTTATAAATTATTCCATATCTCTCCTCTGTCCTTTTTATAATGTAACTTTTGTCAAAAATACACAGTTTTATAAACTTCACAGATTTCCATTTCCATCAATTTATTTTTATAAAGCCATGGCTTATGCACAGATTATACCACCAGCTACAGGACAGGCATCTGCAGTCAAGCATGCAGAAAAGGCAGTGCCCAGTCTTGTAGAAATAATCTTTGACTTGGGGGTCACCGGACTTGGTACTTAGGGCAAAATGAACCATTGCCTTGGGACTCCAGCAATTCAGAATGGTTCCTGGAAAGCAAACTTCTCCTTTATCTGGGAAAAACATCTTGTGGGGATTGATGGTGGTGGAAGTGGTAGCTTCCCATCTTCCACAATTTCATTCATGCACCTTCTAGAAGAGAGAAGCTGAATCCCTGGGCATCATAAAGTGAGAAGACTTTTGGATTGAGGCTGAATAGTCTGAAGGAAATTGTCTTCAAAGGACTAGTGGGAGAGAAAAGAACCCGACTAAGACCTAAGAGACAGAAAGTGAGTGGCAAGAGCACGTCACAGCTGACATTCGTTGGGTGTTTACTGTGTTAGACATTTTTCTGAGTGCTTTGAATGCATTGTAAATTTAACACCCTAAAAATCCTATTAGGTAGGTAATATTATCCCTACTTTACACATAAGAAAACTGAGGCACACAGAGTTTAAGCAGCTCATTTAGGATTGCACAGGTGTAAATGGCATATTTTGGATTCAAACACCATCTGACTCTGGAACTTGCTTTTAAACCACTATGTAAGATTGCTCTGAGCCATCCATGGTAATCTTAGGGAGAACATTAATAACCTCATTGTATATGGAATGATAACTCCATTATTTTACTTTAATTTTAAAAGGGATATGTAATTCCAAATGTCTGGAGGGCTTGGGACCAACCAGAGTATATAACCAGGTTGCACATAGACTATTTATTTTTGAGTATGAATTAACTGTGGCCCTGGACCATTCTACGAGCTCTCTCCCAGCTCTAAAATGTAATCATTGTGAACCAAGCACAGAGGCATTTAATTGTTTATTATTCAGTCTTTAATGTTGGTATGAGCTCAGAGCAGATTTTATTATATAATTTCTGTTGTCTTATTAGGTGACTCTTTTATTCCAACTGTGAAAAAGCAGCTTAAGGGGAAACCTCAGAGTCCCTGAAAGACAGAAAATTATAGTAGAATGAGTAATTGACTAGGAATCAAGGGTTTAGCTTGGCTTTCCCACAGATATTAGACCAAGGCTCGCATAGCCAATTGTCTACTCAATGTATTGTCTTGAAAGTCTTACAGGCATCCAAAATTCATTAAGTATAAATGTCTACAATCCAGTCCTTTGTGCACTTGACCTTCAATATGCTTCTTTTTCTTTAGTCTTTATTCATTTCAAGGGTCCGTCTTCTACCTAATCAACCATACACAAAATCTTGAATCTAGTAATATTACCTCCCTGTATTTCTTGAATGTGTCATCTCGCCTCCACAGAGGTGATCTTGATCTCTCATTGATCTTGTTTTAGGCCTGGATGATGGCACCAGGCCCTTATTTGCACATCATGACTTCAGGCTAGCCCTCTTCCTATCTGATCTCCACTCCACATCACTATACCATCCTTCTCCAATTACTGAAGGAACAGATGTGGCCTGTACACTTTCATGTTGGAAGCTATCCAGAGGCTGCCATTGCCCAGTCCAGGCAACTTTTCATAACATCTAGAACCTTCAATACTCAGGTCCTTGCAATCTGTCCAGCCACTGTCCACTTTTCATCTTGTGTTCTAAGACACCATTCTGCTTCTGTTCCTCAAGGTCTGTGCATTTATTCGTATCCATGCTTGAGCTATTCTCTGTTTAGATGTTATCTTACTTCCCTTCTTCTTCTGTGCTTAATTCTAAATTTTCAAGTGCTTCTTCTTTCTGTTTCTATAGCATGCTGTGATCTTTACGCTAGGATCACATTTTAAAGAAAGTCAATTTATCCTCTTCCCTTGATTAATGGTAAACTTTTCAGGGGCTACTTTTATTTGCAGCTCTGTTGCATAACTCAGTGTTTAGGACATGGTCAATGTTCAAGGAATTGTTGTGAACCATAAAACTGAGATCATGATCACAGATAAGTCTTGTTTCCTCTCACATCTCAGGATCTCATTTGGAAAAGAAATGCACTGACTGGAATGATCTCTAAGGCCTAATTCAGCTTAAACCAAACTAAACCAAACTAAGCAAAGTGGTACTAGTATAATGCATGTTCAGTTAATGAAGCATGTTTGTTACTTCTGCTTCATCTTGTTTATAATTTAATTTTTTTTTTACAAATCATATTCTCTAATTCATATGTGTCATACTTATTTGGTGAGATGAAACTCCTCCTGATATTTGGCCTTTGAGAGGATTTACAGAAAATCTTTAGATCAAATGATGCTAATGAGGAGGTTAAATAGATATCCTTTGAATGTCTCACACTGGCATAAGTGTTGGCATTTAAAATTTTAACCAAACATCGTAAAAAGTCATACATTAAAATGCAAGAAATCCTACTGAAAAGCGTTATTAGAAACATACCATACTAAAATGTCTGCTATTAATATAATGAGCCAATAGGCATTGGATTCAGACTGATTTGATTAAAATACAGGATCTGCCATTCATCGGCTCATTGAGCTAGGCAAGTTACAAATATAAAGAGATACATTATTCTTATTTTTGAGTTGGAAATAGTCATACTTCCTTTCAAAATTATACTAAGCATTAAATATGACTTCCATAAAGTAATAGCTTAGTCCCTGGTAGCTCTACAAGTTGGAAATGAAGCTTGTGATGGTGATGGTGATGTGAGTGTCATGATGATGGTGGTAATGCTGGTGGTGGTCATGATGATGGCAGTGGCAGAGGTAATGGCAGTGGTGATGATGATGGTAGTGGTGGAGGCAATGGTGGTGATGATGATGATGTGATGATGATAATGATAATGATGATGGTGGATGCTGATGGTGGTGTTAATATTGATGTTAGTGATGGTGTGATAGCCCTTTCTACCTCTGTGACTTTGCACATGGGTTTACTTCTGTGAGAGAGGGTCTCTCATTCCAAGGGCTATGACTCCACCCTCTTTCACCTGGCTAAATCTTATTCTTTAATCTTAAGGTTTCAGTTTGACATCACTTGCTCAGAGAAGCAGCCTCTGATTTATCAACCTACATGAGGTACCCCTATTTTAATCTCTTCTGGCCAGCATCATATACTTTTCCTTCAAAGTACTTTTCACAAATGTAAGCAATTCATTATTTACAAAATACCATTGTAAAATCTGTCACAACTTGACTGTGGTCCAATGTATCCCAGGCATTTAGTGCTATGCCTGACATAATTCAGGTCCCTCCATAAATATTTGTTGAATTAGTAAAATTAAGACAAAATCACAAGGACTATCTACCTGAAATCAGGGTGAAAGGATGGTATGTTCTACTTAATTCAAGGAATTGTACCAGGTAACTATTTTGACTACAGTTTAAAGGGCATTCCCGAAGTGAGAGTTATTTTAAATAAGAAATGAACAATTGGTAATATATATAATTGAAGTCTAAGATGAATCCAATACATGATTGATGATGTATTGTAAGAAAAGGAAAAAGGAAGAGAAAAGAAAAAGTCTTGGTGGATGAATAAAAACAAGTAATTTAAAAAGAGCCTTGCCTGTAGCCCTGTCCTTTTGGCTACTTCTGTAGGAGGAAGGATCTCTAGATAATGGGGCTAACTGAGTGACTGTGGGGCGTTGCTGGGCATCAATGAATCCCTTGATGCTTCATTGTCTTAGGCCACAGTCGCTCTGCAGGATAAGAAAGGCCCATAAAGATGACATGTTTGCTTGGCGGCTCCCTGTTGTGGCTCCAGTGTATTACCTGGATCTAATTATCTCATCTCCAGCTGACAGAGGGGTTTCCATGGAACCTCTCCATCACTGCTGCCTCAGTCCAGCTTCCAGGGGGCTGTCTAATAGCTTGATATATTTTTGGATCCCCTGCTCATTGGATGAACAAGCTGAAGCAAATCATGTATTGACCTCAAAGCATTTATAAACTGTAGAACATTATATTCTCATCAGAGCCATAGGGGCAGTAAACTATAGTTTCTCTGCTGTGAAACATGGTTTTGGTTATGCACTGTGTTACCGAGGTTGTACCTAAACAATAATACATCATTTGTGGCACATGTCGCCTTCTTTATTGAAAGGCAAAACAAAGAGTTGAGGACAAAAATCATTACTTCTTTAGCAATTTTTCACAAAATGCTTTTCTTTTGTACTTGACACACAGATGGGACATTGTACTGTGAGGGAAATGATGTATGGCAGCGTGACAAATTTCATTTCCTTTCTAAAACCAGAATCAGAAGGATGCACAAATTTGGGAAAGTTTTGTTTCTTTTTTTAAAAATGAACAAAATATGCTTTTTAAAAGCAAGAGAGGGGACTCCAGTGGATCTCCCTGAGAAAGCATTTGTATGCTTTAATTGACTTGTCAGGTATTGATCAAAGTGCTTAAATGAAAATATTGGTAACAATAAGCCAGCTCACATAAGAACTTTTGTATCTTCCTGAAGATGATCACCCATGATGGAGGCTAAACTTAACATGGTGCAATGCAGCGCCGTGGGACTGGACAGACAAAGGGGCTGACACAGAGTCGTCTCCTTCAGGCCCAGGAAAAGCTGTATGCGCAAACTTTTAGAGCATCAGAGGAAATCAGGCAACTTGTCTCAGGTCTTGCCCATTCTTTCTCTATCCTTCCTGTTCTTTGTCCACTTCATCCACAATGCAGTTTCTTAAAGCTTATCCAGCCACCGCTTGCTTCTGAGTCACGGTTACTTCCTAAAAATGTGAGATCTCTAGATCCATGCACACTTGGAATCAGACTGAGTTGGGGCATGAGCAACTCCTGCACTCCGAAATCTGTGAATCCCTGCCCATGTGTCTAATCCCAGACTACCCTGAGAATGAATCGTGATTAATATCTACAAAGGTCTGAACATCTTTTTCTGACTTCCTCCCGCTAAGAGTCCTTTTCCCTTAACATTCTGCTTGGTGACTTTTCAGAAGCATTCGCAGCTATTAATATAACAATTTACAGTGCCGCTCTTCCAGATAACATGTTTACATTTCATTATAGTCTTTTTTCCTTCTTTTCCAAGTCTTGCTGGGCATTTTTTTAAAGAAAATAAATAAAAGGCTCAAATATATTTAAGAAATAAAGCTTAGTTAAATTTAGTGAAATATCTTGAATACAGAATTTGTCAGAGCCTTTAATACATGTATGTACACTGGGATTTTTCTCAAATATTCTTTAACATACTTGATAGGAGACTCCTTTGTCCTGGAGAATCTCATGAGATTTTGTGTTTCAAAGAACAAATATTGAATAATACTGCCTAATTTAGGAGTATTAAAGAGGAAGCGGAAATCCTGGAGGTACTGTGGTGAGTGGCTATGGGAGGAAAGACATTTGCTGCCTCTTATATGTTATTACCTGTGTTCTGTTTACTGTACTCACAAACGTTTCCAAATGGGTGGAGGAAAAATTGTCTGATACGGTGAAATGAAGATTATGTGTTAGATAAGTTAATATTTACACCAAAGGGATTCATCCTACTAGAAAGTATTTTCTGGGCAATGTTTTATTTTTTTTTCAAACAATCAAGTTGGCACCATTTACCTAAGTTAATATCTATAATATTTAAGCTTCTATGATTGTCATTTTATTCTTTAAACGTTTCATCAGTCACTTGGATTATGAAAAAGTCAACAAACTTTTTTGACACCAATATAAACACTGGATGACTCTGAGTTTGTTTCTTCACATCTCTGGGATGCTGACTGTAGTCTCAGTAATTGCTAACCATTTGGGATCATGATATCGCCTTTTGAAATTTCTGATGAAAGCGATGGGATTTCCTCTCCCTAAACATCACATATGCAGATGCAAATTAACTTTTCTCCTGTAGTTGCTAGGGCTACATGAATCATCTGATGCTACATATATGCTTATCCTAGATGCTATAAGGAGCCATGGATGGGCATTGAAAGGATCCCTGGTCCAGCATCTCCCTCAGGGTTCTACCTGCCATAATATTGTGTGACTCTACCATCTATTCTCCTCTCACTTGTCCTACTCCATATGCTTTCTACTGGAGTATCTTCCTTTTTCTTTCCTTTTTGTAGTTTCTGGAGACCACAGATCTGAATCTATAACGTTTCAGTCATAATGAGTGGTTACAACTTCAAAGGACACTCTTCTCATCATTTACATTAGAAAATATAGCACTGTTTTTCCATTTATACAAAGCTGCTCTTTCCCCTTTCTTCTGCATATTTAATGTGCAAAGTTAGAGACCAACCACAGAGGTCATAAACAATGAAAATGTTTTGCAACAGTTGGCATAGAGAAACGATTTTCCTGAATTGTCAAAAGTGCATGAAATAATCTATGCACGTCACGAAATGTAAGTCATAGTACTTTTTGTGAAGCAACAAATAAAATGGTGGCTATTTCAGCAAAATTACAATGACAAGCTGCTGAAACCACATGAAATCATCTGTCTCAAATGGTCTCCCAACATTTTTAATACCCTTTATTTTTCAGAATAATTTTAGATTCACAGCAAAATTGATAAAAAAGTACAGAGTTCCCATGTACCCCCTGTGCCTACGTACACACAACTTTCCCTACTACCCAAATTCCACATCAGAGATGTACATTTGTTACAATAGCTGAGCCTACATTGATGCATCATTACCAAGAGTCCATAGTTCACCTTACAGTTCACACTTGGTGTCGTGTATTCTATAGATTTGGACAAATGTATAATGGCACGTATCACCATTATAGTATCATATGGAGCAGTTGCACTGCCTTAAAAATCCTCCCTACTTTGTCTATTCTTCCCTTCTTTCCCCAAGTCCCTGACAACCACTGATCTTTTGTATTCTTTTCAGATTAGCTTCTTTGACTTAGCAATATGCATTCGTTTCCTCCATGTCTTTGCATGGATTGCTGCCTCATTTCTTTTAGTACTAAATAATATTCTGTGTAACCCCAGCACTTTGGGAGGCTGAGGCAAGCAGATCATGAGGTCAGGAGTTTGAGACCAGCCTGGCCAATATCATAAAACCCCATCTCTACTAAAAATACAAAAATGAACTGGGCGTGATGGCACGCCCCTGTAGTCCCAGCTATAAGGGAAGCTGAGGCAGACGAATCACTCAAACCAAGGAGGCCAAGGGTGCAGTGAGCCGAGATCATGCCCCTGCCCTCCAGCCTAGGTGACAGAGTGAGACTCCATTTCAAAGATAAAAAGGATAACTTGGCTTTTATCTCAAAGATAAAAAGGATAAGTTGGAAGTTGGATAACTTCCAACTTTTGGGAGTTCAAACAAAGATTCTGTAAACCTCTATGTGCAGGTTTTGTGTGGACATAAGTTTCAGTTCATCTGTGTAAATATCAAGGAGCACAATTGCTAGACGATATGGTTAAGAGTAGGTTTAGTGTTTTAAGAATCTACCAAACTGTCTTCTAAAGTGGCTGTACCACTTTGCATTCCCACTGGTGAATGAGAGTTCCCATTGTTCAGCATCCTCGTTAGTATTCGGTGTTGCCAGTGTTTGGGATTCTGGCCTTAGACTAGGTCTATAGTGGTATCTCAGTGTTGTTTCAATTTGTAATTCCTTAATAACATGTGGTGTTGACTGTCTTTTCAAATGCTTGTCATTTGGAAATTTTCTTTGGTTAGGCATCTATTCAGGTCTTCGGCACATTTTTTAATCAGGTTGTTTGTTTTCCTATTGATGAGTTGTAAGAGCTCTTTATGGATTTTGGGTAGTAGTCATTTCTTTATCAGATGTTATTTATAAATATTTTCTCTTAGTCTGTGGGAAGTCCTCTTACTTTTGTGACCCTCCCAACATTTTAACTATGCCACTCTTATGGCTGTAGGATATATTCATCATGTTCTTTGCATTTCTTGATGGAATTTGAGGCACAAAGAGAGTTATGTTTTATGTTTTATCTTTTAATATTATTTTGAAAGGAAATATATACCTTTTCAGAAATAAAAACCAAAAATATAGTGGTCCTAATTATCTCCAAAGTGTTTCATGACAAAAAAAGAAGAAACTAAGAAATTTAATAACCCGAAAAATATACCAAAGATAACTTAAAGGCACTCTATTTCTTTCCCGACTGGAAATGTACGTGTGTGTGTGTGTGTGTGTGTGTATGTGTGTAAACACATTTGCATTGTCTACAGGACTCTTTGAAATCCAGTTATCCTTTATACATCACCAACAGTCCCTTTTGAAGGAGCTAGAATCTTTGGAGTGTACCCTTAATTGTGAAATTATATTCTCAATTATACCACATCAAATTTTATTGCTTTTACACTAATATAATATGCCATTTTTAATTTTTAAATAAAGTAACTGCAATATCGTTGAGGCAAATGAAAGGGATTATACTTGAATTGTTTGGATCACAGTTTCTTTTGTCTGTAATGCACATAGATTACTGATATAAAGAAATTCTTAAACTAACTTTAAGATTTGACCTAACTGGTCATTGTAGCATTGATTCTGCTTTAACTACTTGGAATAAGGATTTCTTCTATCCAACAAATCTCTTGGACCACATGTGGTCCAGTAATGCACAGAAAGGATGAGAATCAGTGCTGTTAGCACTTATACCTTCAGATGACTGACTCATGGCCATAGAGATACCTCGCCAAAGCTTACCTAGGGAAACTAAACCTGTAGGTACAGCATCCCCATAGCTCAAAACAGCAAGAACAACAGCAACGCACAATACTGCGTATGTTCCTTTCTGATCTGTGTACCAAAGAACAAAGTGAAGCCTTTGACACATGGTTTGGTTTTGGGCATTGCAAGTCAATGGTCACATAGCACTTTGCTATGGATCTTGCAGGGTTTCTCGTTCCAATTGTGCAAAATTTGTCTTCTACATCCATTTATTTTGGTGTCATAGACCATTGAAATCGGGTATTTATTCTTATCTACTCACCAAAGCTTTCAAGCTTCTATCAGCAAAAGTAGGAATGCATTATTTTCTTGGCTCAGTCATTTGGAAATGCCTCTAGCACCTGAGTGGTCAACTGTCCAAATACAGCCTCTGTTTAATTTTTGCATGATGGTGTCTATAAAGTCACTGGAGCTTGTTTGTTTGTTTTTGTCTTTCAAGGTTCCAACTCTGCTTTCATCTTTGTCATGTGTATTCCAGATTTATTACTCCCAAAGTTGCTCTTGGTATGCCATCATTGATTAGAATTAAAGAAATACTCTAAGAGAGTATTTAGAGATGATCTTAAAAACATGCATTCAGTATCATTTTTACCATGGTTTAACCAGTTCTATTTATAAAACAAATACAAATGCTAAGAGGCTGGCCAGGAAACACATGCTTTTTGCACATAGTAGAAAATGTTTCTTCTTTTGTAAAATATTAAAATGTGAGCCTTGCCTGCCTTATTCATGGTCCACCTAGTGAGCTGGGTATGGTTCAGTCAAGACTGAATGTATGCTTATTGTTTCTTTATATATCAGCTAATAAAAAATTAAACCCATTAAGAATGTAACATTTAGACAGGAGAGAATGAAATTTTTTAATGTCACACTCAAAACCACATTTCTTTTAACCAACATCTGCTCTCTGTTAAGCTGCCTATAAAATCTCATGCCCTGTTGACAGTGGAAGATGAAAACAAACAAATAGGAAAACTACAAAAGGCATGGTATTAACATCAAAGTAGAATAACCCTGCTCTCTTTCTTTGGCATTTGAAAAACCTCTTTATTTTGACCCCAAACAATTGGATTTTCTTCCCACCAATCTTGATTTTGGAGCTCTGGATTAAGAAGACTTGCATGTGAACTGAAACATGAGAGTGAAGGCAACCAAAAATGAACACGAGACTGTTTGAACAAATTAAACCCTTTGCAATTGTAAAACCTCTTTTATTGTTTGTAACAATCAGAAATCAGCACCACATTTATTTGTAGATTAGACTGATGCTCTTCAGCCATAATGGCAGGTACCCTATAGAAGGCAAACTGATCAGAACTGTCCTTTTTTAACCCTGCAAATAAAGTAGTGCAGAGGTTTGGGATTATGGAGAATGAAAGAGAGATCCCTTAGAATTTGTGAATACTGGAATATGAGAGCATCATTCTTTTTTTAAAACTGAGACCAGTGATCTAGATTTGTGATAGTACTTTATGACTAGCTTTCTGTCTGTACTAAAAACAAAATAAAAGTAGTGTGTGAGATGTCTCACTTTAGAGCATTGGTGATGATGAAAATCTCCATTCTGCAAGGGTTGTGTCTGTCACAAAAATGTAAGTACTAATTTGTTATGTGGAGAAACTTGCTATATATTTAATCATAGCCTTTAATATTAACCAGGTAGTATAATATGCGTTGGGTACAGAGGTAAAATGATCAGTTTCTGACTTCCTCAATCTAGTGGGAGAAAACAAACTAACTATCATCACTAATAATAACAACCACAAAATTCCTGCCATAAGGGTTAAGAGGAGATATGGAGAAAAGCCTTCCTTCCACGCATAATGTTTCTCAGAAGGTGGTACAGTCTTCTCTTACCATATGATTGAGGGATTTAAATACTATATAAGACAGGATAAACTTGTCACTATGGAGCATAAAATGAGGTGAGCATTTTTAAATTTTATTTATTGATAACTTTGCATTTTATCCTCCACTGAGAAGACCTTCTCCAACTGTAAATATTTGTGAAGCACTCACTCTAATCCCAGGGGGAACACTTTTAAAGGGTTATTCCAAATCTGATTTTCTCAGGATCACTACATATTAAGTAAGACAATTCTTGCTGTCTCTTTTCTAACACTTCAAAGTGTCTTCTGTAAAGACTTCTTCAGATCTTCAATAGGAAGACTGATAAACTCAGATATTTGGTATTTTTTTTGTTCAGGGAAATCCATGAATGCTTCCTGGAGGAAAGCAGTGGGGATCTATTAAATATATGGGCATGAATCCTATTACTGGGTATACATCCAAAGGATTATAAATTGTTCTATTATAAAGACATATGCACACGTATGTTCATTGCAGTACTGTTCACAATAGCAAAGACTTGGAACCAACCCAAATGTCCATCAACAATAGATTGGATAAATAAAATGTGGCACATATACACCATGGAATACTACACAGCCATAAAAAACAATGAGTTTGTGTCCTTTGTAGGGACATGGATGAATCTGGAAACCATCATTCTTAGCAAACTGACACAAGAACAGAAAACCAAACATTGCATGTTCTCACTCATAGGTGGATGTTGAACAATGAGAACATGTGGACACAGGGAGGGGAGCATCACACACTGCAGTCAGTTGGGCTATGGGAGGGACAGTGGGGAGTAGGGAGGGTGGTGAGGGATAACATAGGGAGAAATACCAGATATAGGTGATGGGGGGATGAAGGCAGCAAACCACCTTGCTATGTATGTTCCTATGCAACAATCCTGCATGATCTACACATGTACCCCAGAACCTAAAGTACAATAAAAAAAAAAAGAAAAAAAAATATGGGCATGAACATAGATTTTAAAGTGCCACTTCTTTCTCTTTCTTTTTTTAAGGTGTGGGGGGGGTTTGCAATGTTACTATATATATATATCTGGATTTCCTATCACAAACATGGATTTGAGAGTCATGGAAAATAAAATTTGAGGGAAGTTAGGAGCTATGGTTAGGAAGACCATAGGAGAAGGAAAGAGGAACCTTTCCTGTTTTACAGGGAAGACAGAACATGGCACAGAAAGTGATTAAAAGGTCAAAGACATTCTATGCTCTTTGATTCACACATTTCTTGGATTTCACCCTTGACCTGACTCTCTAATGAACCAACCATATAATTGAATTAATTCATCCTTGCCAATTCATCTTAGGCAGTGAGTTTGAGTACCATCAGAAGAAATTGTAACTCACAGGAAAAGGACAGGGTTTCCCAGACCCCTAAGAGTCTCTGGTATGGGGCCTATAAAAGTCACCTACTGAGAACAACGTCTGTAACTGAACAAACTGCACCAATCCTTTCAGATTTTCCAGCTACTTTTTAAAATCACTGGCCTCGAATTTCATTGACTTTGGGGTGCACTGGAGTCACGCCTCAGTGCCTGCGTTTATGTTGCTCACGGAGGCTGACACTGAGGCGTGCCAGCAGCACACAGGATGCTTCTTTGTGAGGTGTTTATTTTGTTGCATTTCAAACCTTTCTTTTTCATGTAAACCTCCTAGATTATTTTACTTGAGTATTTTTTTCAATCATAGAAGGAAAAGTGTACAGTCTTGTTAAGACGAGCTTACAGCTATAGCTCCAGATAAAGATGTAAATAAAAATAGATATATAGATAGTATGTATGCTAAGTGGGAAAGCTATAAAATCTGTGTTAAGCCTTTTCTCATATGTATATAACTTGGAGCATGCCCCAGGTATTCTTAAACTTGTTCCAGTTATACAATTCCTCATTAATAAAGGTTCGGACACAGTTAAAATCGGCACAAATAATAAAAATCCCCTGGTGAGATACATATCATAGAACGACTTATTTCTCACTTACAAAACCAATTTAACCTTTAAAACAATCTATTTCTCTTCACTTATTCCTCGCTCTTGCCAGCTGGAATCGCTGTCTTTCTTTCTCTTTCTCTCTTCTTACTTATTCTTTGCTTTGTTCTCATTAATTAAACAATAGCTACAAAGCAGCCACAGAATGCATGAAGTCCAAGTCTAGCCTTGTAATCTGTATTAAGAAGATATAAACAATGGTAGTTTTTTCACAGGTGATTATTGTTAAGCAAAATGTTAAATTGAGGCATTATATGCATATATATAGTGAGATAAGCTGTAAATTATGTTCTAAGAAATCTTTCTCTCTCTCTACGTATATACAATGCATACATAATATGTTGATAAGCCTGTGCAAGATTATAGCAGTCAGTGGGTAGGAATACTCAAGAGGTTTTCACACTTAATGGTACTAGAATAAGCCCCTTTCTAAGGTAATCCATTTTCCTTCATGCTATTTAAAAATAAAACAGGGTACATTTTTAAATTATGCACGTGAAGGCAATATTCAGCAGGCTGCTTAGCATTCAGAGGGGATTTCTGTGATCCACCCTGTCATTGCTGCTCTTGCCCTCACTCTGCAGTACGAGAAAACACTGTTATTTACCCTGGGACACAGGTGACTGAACTTATAAAAATCACTACAAGACAAGATGTATTGAGGCCTGGCATGGAATGACAAATTCTGGTGAGGTTCACCAAGAAGAGACATATTGATTCTTAAATGATTAATAAGGAGAATATAATTGTATTTCATTAAGATGGATGGGATTTCATTTAGTCTGTCTTCTCCCTTTCCAGTTCAGATGCGAGAGGAAATCGAGTCATCATCAATGGCACCTTGTGTTAGCCTGCCATGGCAACAAGCTCATTGATTGAGTAAAAGAACTTTCAGATGCACTAGCTGGTCTTTAACGGGTTGCTGAAAGCACAGATAAGACGGCTGAGGGAGCTGGCTGAATTTCCATGGATATATAGAAAGGGAATGGAAAATCACAGTACAATTTCTCAGTGGCTCCTGATAGAGCCAGGCCCTTTTATAATTCTAAGACTGGTGTACAAAACAATGCCCATGTCATTAATTTTGGTTATAACTATTAAGGGGAAGGAGGATGAAGTCTGTAGAATTGCAAAGTACTTGGCACTAGGATTTTCTATTACATATGCATATATAGGAGTATCTTCCTCTATTACATTATGACTTGTGTAATAATATAGCTAAGAATTACAGAGGATTTCTATTTTCTTTTCTGCATAATCTTGACTATTTTTCAAAACAGTCCTGGTTGCTGGGTACTATTTATGTCACCAATATACTGATGAGAATGCCAAAATTCAGAGTGGCGTCCATCTAAAAGAGGTCAGTTTCGGCCTTGAACCCATTATATTCTGATCCCATTTTTAAAGTAACTCTTGGTTTTCTCAAAAGGCCTTTGAAGTGTATGGAGAAGCCAATATGAGGGCAGCAATGTTGTGGTTAAGTGTGCACTTTGGATTGGACTCTACTGAAGGCCAGCACCACCATTTAATATCTATATGAGCTAGCGAGTTACTTAAAACCTATACCTCCACTTCCTTATCTGTAAAATGGGGTTGTGGTAAGACTGGAAAAAGTTAATGTGTGTAGTGTGTTGACAAGGCACTGTCTCAGTGCATGGCACATGGTAAGCATGTAGGAAATAGAAACACATGCCTGGATCTGAGTTCTGCTCTGTCATGGTGGTTGGTGCCCAATGGGAAAAGCTCTCCCACACGAGCATTTGCACTCCTAGCTCCCCCTTTTCCAAAGCAAGTTCCCAGGCCATGCTCAATATCAACATTCAGGGGAAATATATTCTGTTCATTGTGGACATGACAGTGAGAATATTTGCTGAATAACAATTAAGCTATCTGAGTGCATAATAGTTACAAGGTTTGTTTTTGCCATCTGTGAATTAAAGCCAAAAATAGCCACCAATTCATTGAATATTGTGATGATCACAGGAGATGAAGCTTGTCAACTGCTCAGCTCAGCGGCTTGGACATGATGAGAACTCCACACACAAGAGTGATTACCGTTAGTATTATTATTACTAAGGAAACACAGTGATCATAGTAATGGTAAAACAGAAAGATCTACTTAAACCAAAATTCTATTTAACAAGGAGGTTTCTACATTTAGCCACTATGATTTCTAATTTTCAAAGAATTAGCATATAATAAAATATGCTCAGTAATAAAACTGAATTGAATAGATGATAATAATTTAATGAGGCAGAAGACATTTGAGATCCCTCAATTATCATTATGTTTCCTATATTCAGAAGTCTTACTTTGTACATTTATTCAATAGATAAAATGTGGACTAGGTCATCTTAAAGTTGAAACAGTTTTTTGGATTCTTTCAAAGTATAGGGCGATAATGATATAGAAGTTTTATGAAAAAATTTAAGTAAACTAGAAATAGTAATATTAATTTTAAAATACTATGAAATACTTTTAAATGAGACAAAAATATGATGGCAATAGGCCTTTTGCAAAGAGGGGAACTGAGGCAGGGAGGAGAAATAATCCTAGAATGACATGCTAGTTAGAGATATGATGTGCTAGACCATGGGAGTGATGTGATTCTGACTTTTCCTTTATTTACAAATCACTCTGAATGAACCAATGGCTCTTCTTGAGCCTCTGGGTTGGTGGAGGAGTAACATGCCCAGGAGTCGAGCATCCTAAGACCTGCACCCTGAGGACTGCAGGAAAGTGCAGAAATAGGTGGAAATAGGGATTCTTTAGCATTCGTGATGGCTAGGCATCACTGCATGTGTCTTAAGAAACTCCCCAGTAGGGGCCGAGTGCCATGGCTCACGCCCGTAATCCCAGCACTTTGGAAGGCTGAGGCGGGCAGATTACGAGGTCAGGAGTTTGAGACCACCCTGACCAACATGGTGAAACCCCATCTCTACTAAAAAAAAAAAAAAATACAAAAATTAGCCAGGCATGGTGGCTTATGCCTGTAATCCCAGCTACTCAAGAGGCTGAGGCAGGAGAATTGCTTGAATCCGGGGGGCGGAGGTTGCAGTGAGCCGAGATCACGTCACTACACTCCAGCCTGGGGGACCGAGCCAAGACTCCGTCTCAAAAAAAAAAAAAAAAGAAATTCCCCAGTAACTCACTAAACCAGCAACTGTGTCCATGGCCTCCTGAGAGGTGAAGGTATACAGACTTTTATCAAGAGTGAAGGATGTGTCTGTGTTCAAGTGTCTTGCAAAATGAAGACAAAAGAAGTAGTTTGCAATTAGCGCGTACTTCCTACCTTTCAAAGAGGCATTCACCAGTCAGGTGAGATGAAACTGACCAGGAAGGGAAGCTTGCATCTATATAAAATGCAAACCTGTTTGGACAGTAGAATGGGGTTTGTCTCAAACTTCAGGGTGTATTTATATTAAGCAACAGAGAGTACACTTTCTAATAAAAATAAAATGAAGCGCAAATGGCACAAGAGTCTCCTTATATTTAAAATGGTTCTCGTAAAGTAACATTTTGATGATTTAAATGGAAATGAATCATAACATATAGATTAAATTTCCTTGAACAAACACATTGGCTTTTGTATATTTTTTATTAAATTTTCATTTCCAATATCCTGAAGTAGGCTCCGGAAAAAATTAAAAAGGAAGGAAGGGTAACGAAAACATGTATTCAGCTCTGAGCATGATGTTGTTTCATAATATTTTCAGTAAATAAAAGAAACTGAAAAAAAATTAAGCTGGTATGAGTGCTTGCTATGCAATGTATACTGCAGACTTTGCCTTTGAAAACAAGGTGGATTTAGAATATAACATCACTAAAGAGGTTGAAATATAACATTTCACGTATAATATTTTTAAAACACAAATTTCTCATTTAAGGACACTTTCAAGAGATTCTTTTATATAGGGACTTTTTTGAATACTGTCTATAAGATAGTCGAGATATGGTTTTAATTTGAAACTGAGTTTTCAGGGTAGATGTATACAGTCATGCTTATTAGAGAAATTTTCCTTTCTTTTTTTTCTTTGTTTTTGTTTGTTTGTTTGTTTTTTGAGACAGAGTCTTGCTCTGTCGCCAGGCTGGAGTGCAGTGGTGTGATCTTGGCTCACTGCAATCTCCACCTGCTGGGTTCAAGTGATTCTCCTGCCTCAGTCTCCTAAAGTGGCTGGGATTACAGGCATGTGCCACCATGCCTGAATAATATTTATATTTTTAGTAGAGACGGGGTTTCACCATGTTGGCCAGGCTGGCCTCAAACTCCTGACCTCAAGTGATCCGCTCAGCTCAGCCTCCCAAAGAGCTGGGATTATAGGCGTGAGTATATAATCTGTGTCTGCCTTCAGGAATTTTGCTAATGAAATGCTAATCATTCAAAGGGCTTAAAAGGAGAGGCTGATGCAATGAAACAGGAATCTACTGGAATCACTAGTATTAACAAAACATTAACTCAATTTAACAGCGCTGTGTATTATCTCATTTTATCTTCACAGTAACCATGTTGCAACCATCTATTGCTGTTGCCATTTTATAGAAGCAGAAATGTGGGTTTACAGAGGCAAAGCAACTTGTCCAAGCTTATGTACTTAGCAAGACATAGACTAATTCCTACTTCATGCTATGACCACTCCATCACACTGTCCCTCCTTCTGGACTGAGTCCCTTGACAGTGGTAGGGTTAAAAACAGTAAAGCATTATATTTTATTATTTTCTAACTAGAGAATTCTTTCTTTTTGTCCTTTGTGATGGGCCCTTAGTAGCCCTTCTATGTACAAAAATAACTTTCATTTGTCCAGCATTTTGTGGATAGTTTGCCTGGTTATAGACTTCTAGGTTGGAAACCATTCTCTTTCAGAATTTTGAAAGTATTGTGTTTTATTGTTTTCTAACTAGAGAATTTCAAGGCCACTCTGATTTTTAATCGTTTTTGTGTGACCTTTTATTTTGTCTCTCTGGAAGTTCTCAGTATTTTGCTTTACCTCAATGCTACCACAGTTTTATGACAGTTTACCAAATTGTTGATTCTTTATTATCCTTTATGCTGGGCCCTTGATAGGCCTTTTTAATCTGAATTTTTTTGCAATTTACTACAAAAAAATACTTTGTTTTGTTTATTATTTTTTCCTCCCATTTCTTTTGTTCTACATGTTTGAAAAAAAATTTTTTTTGCAGGGGATGGGAGGAGTGGAGGTGGGGGGATGTGGGGGGAGTATTGGATTTCCTAAGCTCCAGTACTCTTAACTTTTTGTCTATTTTCCATTTGTTTTTCTTTTTTTCTTTTTCTACTTTGTGGAAATTCTTTATCTTACAACTTTTTATTGAGTTTTTTTTACTAATTTCCTTTAGACATGAAATTCCTGAGAACTCTTTTTGTGTTTTCTCATTGTCTCTATTTAACAGCATTCTGTCCCAGTTTTGTAGCTGCTATATCTGTTAGAATCTTTCTGATGATATAAATCATAGCCTTTAAGGGAAGATTTCTTCTGCTTGCATAATCTCAGTTTCCTCTAAGTTGTTGATTTTGTCTTTCTGCCTATGTTAGTCTCCATCTTTTATGTCAATAGCTTTCCTCTAGTATCTGGTAAACTCTACTGTTGTTATTTCAATATCTTTAAAAATGAGGACCAAATTGGAAGCTATAAGCACATGAATGGAACCTATCTATTCTGAGAGCCACTCTCTCTGGATCTCAGATTCCCCAGTCAAAACTTCAGCCTGGATGATGAAAACCTTACTGCTTATCTGTAGGGATGGGGCCTACATTATCTCTGAGAGTCCAGAATGAGTTGAAGACCCATGGAAAATGCATGAAGTTGAATTGGGCAATATGTAAGTTACCGTAGTCTTGCAGACTCCATGCAAAAAGGCCCCACATAGAGTATGATGGTTAATACTGAGTGTCAACCTGATTGGATTGAAGGATGCAAAGTGTTGTTCCTGGATGTGTCTGTGAGGGTGCTGCCAAAGGAGATTAACGTTTGAATCAATGGACTGGGAAAGACATATCCACCCTCAATCTGGGTGGGCACAATCTAATCAGCTGCCAGCATGAAATAGCATAAAACCAGGTAGAAGAACATGGGGAGATTAGACTGATTTAGCCTCCCAGCCTACATCTTTCTCCTGTGCTGGATGCTTCTTGCCCTGGAATATAGGACTCCAAGTTCTTCAACTTTGGGACTCAGACTGGCTTCCTTCCTCCTCAGCTTGCAGACAGACTAGTGGGACCTTGTGATCATGTGAGTTAATACTCCCTAATAAACTCCCCTTTATATATACATCTACCCTATTAGATCTGTCCCTCTAGAGAACCCTGACTAATACACAGAGTAAACAGATGCTAAGGCCTTTTTCTCTCTCTGTTTCTCTCTCACTCTCATAATAATAAGCTTTTGTTTATTGTTTAGCAAAGAGACAGATGAATAATATGGTGTGGACCTTTTGTAGGTATTATTATTGTATTTTTGGACAAATACTTGGAGTTGTTTTGGTCCACGTTCTCCAGTGCCAGAGCCTGTCAATTGGGTCTCATTCTCATTCTCTTACCCTTAAATACTCTAAATAAAGGACCAAATACCATTAAAACTAGTAAATACAACCTTAGCTCTAACAACAAATGTGTAAAATATTTAGCATCTCACAAAAGCCCTGAATACTGTATCACAGTTCTTCTATAGGACAAGAATGAGAAGCTGGCACTGTTGGTTATAATATTGACCTTGCCCAGAACTCCTCAAGGCTTTAAGGTAATGTATCATGTGATGGCCAGGTTTTAATTCCAGATGAAGTCATGCTGATGCTCTGCATCCTGTCCATGCATCAGAGATGCACAGTGAGGAGTAATTAGATGCAAACAAAGTTGTCGGATGGGGAGTGGAAATGGGAGTTTCAATTATTTTTTAACAATCTGCTCACTGATTCTCTGGTGTTTAGTATTTTTCGGGTTTATGAGGTTCCTCATTGATGGCTTCAGGCAAAAAAAACACAGAAAATTGGTGGAGAGGATCCAAGATGTCCTGGGTACATGGGCAATATTCTCTCACTCTGGAGTGTGATTACAACCTCTGAGTTTTTGAGTTTTTAAACACAGTTGCAGGGCTTTCTGCTTGTTTGAGTGAGGAAACTATCCTATTTGGAAAAAAAAAATAATGTGGTTCTCATTTGAGTGAGAGTTCCTGGCCTGACGTGGTCATGAGTTTCACTCAAAACACACAGAAAATCACTATTAAGTCACAGCATAGCCCACTCTGTGTTGGAGAAAAGGTGTTAAGTCATGTGAATGCTTTGTCTATGAGCTTAGAGGGGAGTGGATTTTATGCTTAAAGAATGCAAATTTAACACTCACAAGAAAAAAAATGCACCATACTTAAAAAAGAATAATGATTATTTAATGTGGAAGATTGGTATAGACATACATTATTATTCCTAGCAATAATAGATATATTGTTTGAAATGTGCATTTAGCTCTCCTTGAAGAAATTTATAATACTTTACATAGCTCTCTCTATTGGTATTTGCTGCCCTAGTAAATTTGCCTGGTTACTTAGAGGTATTATTATTTTTATTTTACACATGGCAAATGAAGGGATTGAGTAAGCTTTTCGGTATTGTACTATACCTCGGAGTCATGGCACATGGAAAAAATATAATCCAAGCTATTTGATTTCCAAATGAATGTTAGTGTGAATAAATAAAACACACAGAACTAATGTTTTCTTTTCACAGCATCAATAAAAGTATTTTCCCTTTGTTAGTTGTGAAATATGTTAGTAGGCAAATTTGAGTTCTTAAGAAGCAGATCACCCAGTTTTTAGATGATATAGGCCTTTTCTTTTGCAGTGGATTTTGTTTCCCCATTGTGTAGATCTGAGGGTATTTTGTGACCTCCTAGCATACCCATTGGATAGTCAAAGGCATCCAGGCTACAGAGGGTGCTAGCTAAGCGCATGGTGCTTATTTCTGATTTCTGGCAGGGGAAGCTTTCTGCACTTCTAGTGAGCATTGAGTCGGAAATTAACTATGTAACCCTAGGTCCAGACCTTTTCTCCAATGTTGGCTCCTCTATGTTTCACTGTCAATCAAGAAGAAAACCATGACACAGTTTGTTTCCCAGTACTCTATTTTTTAGAGTAAATGCATCTCTTAATCCTTCTTTGGAGCTCCCCCTCTCTCCACACATACGCTTTCTCCTTTAGTCAATAATTCTTTTTATTGGTTACAGTGTGACTACACTATTTCAGGCCTTTCCACAGCCGAGCACAGCTGCTCATGTTGGCTATTGATTCCATATGTTAGCTCAAAATTGTGTAATAGTCTCTTCTAATAGTTGCCTTTGGCTTTTCCTTTCCCCACTCAGAAAGGCACCCTCTGCCCCTAGCTTGGCATGCCAATAACTAGAAAAGGATCCTAATTATTTCGACCACTCATCACCAAAAAGCCCAAATAGTTGTCATGTGTTTGAACAGCTAACCATGGTTTTGGTTTATGTGGCTTCATGCTGCTCTATGGAAAACACGTTAAGAAACCCAGCACTGAATTTGCTGGTAGGAAGAAAATGTTTCCCCTGTGGAAGGTTTAGCAGCCTCTAACTCCAAGGAAATTTCCTTGTTAAATTATTGTGTGACTATGTAAGCTTATCTTCTCTCCAAGTTATCCCTATATCTTACCCCCCTCTATTTTCTTATCTCTTTCAATCTCATTTCTTTATCTATAACTATGAGTAGAATATTTAAGCTATCCATGAAGCATAACATTTTTCCCAGGGAAGACAACTTGGATCCCACCTAGTAAACTTCATCTCTGAAAGCTTTATGGAAGCTAAAAGTTGCTGCATGCTGCTGAAAAACTCAAGCCCTGTGGAGTTGATGCTTTACCTGATAATCTCTGTGCCTCTGAGTGATTTAGCACCTGGTAATCTGGATCTCAAAGAGCCTTAAGAGTGTCTCCTTCTAGTACTTTAATAGCTTTTGTGCCATAGTGAGAAGCAAAACCAGTTATCCTGGCCCAGTGTGGTGGCTCACGCTTGTAATCCCAGCACTTTGGGAGGCCAAAGTGAGCGGATCACCTGAGGTTGGGAGTTTAAGACCAGCCTGGCCAACATGGTGAAACCCCATCTGTACTAAAAATACAAAAATTAGCCAGGCATGATGTAATCCCAGCTACTTGGGAGGCTGAGGCATGAGAATCGCTTGAACCCAGGAAGTGGAGGTTGCAGTGAGCTGAGATCCTGCCACAGCGGTCCAGCCTGGGCAACAGAGTGAGACTCCATCTCAAAAAAAAAAAAGTTATCTTCTTTATGACTGAAAGAGGAAGGCACACAATTTAGGCATGGTCAGGAGGATCTACTCATTGGACATAGAGAAGAAAATTCTGATCTTGCATAACAGCCCTTTAGAATTGATCTCAATGACCAAAGCATGCAACTTTTTTTTTAAAATTGTACTTTAGGTTCTGAGGTACATGAGCAGATTTTGCAGGGTTGTTGCATAGGTACATACATGGCAAGGTGGTTTGCTGCCTCCATTCCTTCATCATCTATATTTGGCATTTCTCCCCATGTTATCCCTCCCCAACTTCCCCACCCGCTGCTGTCCCTCCACCAGCCCCCCACCAACTGACTCAAGTGTGTGATGCTCCCCTCCCTGTGTCCACATGTTCTCATTGTTCAACACCCACCTAAGAGTGAGAACATGCAGTGTTTGATTGTCTGTTCCTGTTTCAGTTTGCTGAGAATGATGGTTTCCAGATTCATCCAAGTCCCTACAAAGGACACGAACTCACTGTTTTTTATGGCTACATAGTATTCCATGGTGTATATGTGCCACATTTTCTTTGTCCAGTCTATCATTGATGGGCATTTGGGTTGGTTCCAGGTCTTTGCTATTGTGAACAGTGCCGCGATGAACATACGTGTGCATATGTCTTTTTGGTAGAAGGATTTATAATCCTTTGGGTATATATGCAGTAATGGGATTGCTGGGTCAAATGGAATTTCTATTTCTAGATCCTTGAGGAATCGCCACACTGTCTTCCATAATGGTTGAATTAATTTACACTCCCACCAACAGTGTAAAAGTGTTCCTATTTCTCCACATCCTATCCAGCATCTGTTGTCTCTAGAGTTTTTAATGATCGCCATTCTAATTGGTGTGCGGTGATATCTCAATGTGATTTTGATTTGCATTTCTCTAATGACCAATGATGATGAGCATTTTTTCATATGTCTGTTAGCTGGCTTCCCTGTTTAACAAATGGTGTTGGGAAAACTGGCTAGCAATGTGCAGAAAGCAGAAACTGGATCCCTTCCTGTCACCTTACACTAAAATTAACTCCAGATGGATTAAAGATTTAAACATAAAACCTAACATCATAAAAACCCTAGAAGAAAACCTAGTCAAAACCATTCAGGACATAAGCATAGGCAAGGACTTCATGACTAAAACACCAAAAGCATTGGCAACAAAAGCCAAAATAGACAGATGGGATCTAATTAAACTCCAGAGCTTCTGTACAGCAAAAGAAACAATCACTAAAGTGAACTGGTAACCAATAAAATGGGAAAAAATTTTTGCAATCTACCCATCTGACAAAGGACTACTATCCAGAATGTAGGAGAACTTAAATTTACAAGAAAAAAATAACCACATCAAAAAGTGGGCAAAGGATATGAACAGACTTTTTCAAAAGAAGACATTTACGCAGCCAACAAACATATGAAAAAAAGCTCATCATCACTGGTCATTAGAGAAATGCAAATCAAAATCACATTGAGATATCACCTCATACCAGTTAGAATGGCAATCATTAAAAAATCAGGAGACAACAGATGCTAGAGAGGATGTGGAGAAATAGGAATGCTTTTACATGGTTGGTGGGAGTAGAAGTTAGTGCAACCATTGTGGAAGACAGTGTGCTGATTCCTCAAGGATTTCTAGATCCTTGGAGATTGTTAGGAGAAACGCCATTTGACCCAGCAGTCCCATTACTGGGTATATACTCAAAGGATTATAAATCATTACATTATAAAGACACATGCACACATATGTTTATTGCAGCACTGTTCACAATAGCAAAGACTTGAAACCAACCCAAATGCCCATCAATGAGAGACTAGACAAAGAAAATGTGGCACATACACACCATGGAATACTATGCAGCCATAAAAAAAGGATAAGTTCATGTTCTTTGCAGGGACATGGATGAAACTAGAAACCATCATTCTCAGCAAACTGACACAAGAACAGAAAACCAAACACCACATGTTCTAACTCATAAGTGGATGTTGAACAATGAGAACATATAGACACAGGGAGGGAAACACCACACACCGCGGCCTCGGGGGTGCGGGGCTAAGGGAGGAATCGCAGGGGGTGGGGGAATAGGGGAGGGATAGCATTAGGAGAAATATCTAATGTAGATGACAGGGCGATGGATGCAGCAAACCACCACGACACACGTATACCTATGTAACAAGCCTGCACGATCTGCACATGTACCCCAGAACTTAAAGTATAATAATAAAAAAAAGAAAAAAAATTGAAAACTAAATAAAATGTACAACTCAAAAAAACCCATATGTTTATATTAGTTAAAATAGATTTCTAATAATTCAGACTAATTGTAAAATAAATAATTAAAAACTATCACCATGAAAGTGTTTTCTTAGTAATTATCCATATAAGAAAATTTATTTTTACATAATTCCCAAAGAGAGATGCTTAGATGTTGTAAATTACCCATCTATTTACGTTACATGGATAGAGATCCACACTAAAGCTTATTTAAACAGATGAATGGATAAAGAAAATGTAATATATACAATACTATGGAATATTATTAAGTCATTGTAAAGAAGAAAATGATGTTACATGAGACAACATGTGTGATCCTAGAGGACACTATAGCAAATGAAATAAGGCAGTCACAGAAGAACAAATATTGCATGATTCTACTATATTAGGTATCTAAAACAGTCAAACATATAACAGCAGTTGAATGGTGATTGCTGGGCCTAGGGGCAAGTGGAAATATGGAGTTGCTATTCAATCAGTATAATGTTTCCGTTATGGGAGATGATTGAATTCCAGAGATCTGCTGTACAGCACTGTGCCTATAGTTAATAAAACTATACTGTACACTCAAAAAGGTATTAAGAGGATAGACCTTGTGATAAGTGTTCTTACTACAGCATTTAAAAGAGGCTGAATCATTTCCAAAGTACTAAAAGTAGGAGAAGTCATGAGACCTATGACTGAAAAAATTATGTAAAATCTAAAAAAAATACAATTTGGACTAAAATATTAACAAAAATGGAAAATAAAGGTTAAAGCCTACTCCTACACTATAGTACTTAATGTTTGTGATACTTTAACACTTTAAATACTGAACACTTTAAAACAATTTCAGAATATTTTATATGTTCATCTCCTGCCCCATTAACTAGAATGTAAGCCCATCAAAGGTGGTATCACCTACACATAGTATAAGAATCCGTATTTTTTTTCTATCAGAGTCATTGTCATTAATCAACACTCTTAGATGTCCCCACCAACACAGGTTTCATCAGAGGTGGATCAATAAATATTTACTGATCTTCATTTTGCTTTATCTCAAAATATGCATCCACTGTTTGTCTGATACAGTCACTTAGAAGTTTTCTTAAAAGTTTTCTCCCTTATAAGTCACTTACATGTGGGAAAGATAAAAAATGAATGTACCCTTAAGGGTCAGTTCTGGCAGTATTTGGAGAACTTGTTACTGCTCGCATTTAAAGCAGATACCCTCTGTTTACCAAATGAGGCAGATTTGTTACCTGTCAAGTCCTTTTTACCATCAACAAAGAAGCTTTGTAGTTATAACTTAAAAATGGCAATCCTCTTATCTCTGGTGACCAAATGGGACAAACTTGTCAAATGTACACTCTCTCTACCCACACACTGAAGTAGAATAGTCATAGATTACTATGAGTCATGCCATTATTGGTCTTTGGCTGATATTATAATTTATGTGTTCATATGTTTGGTATCACAAGTTTCATGTTCTGGATCAAAATGGCATAGGAAGGACCAAAAACTTTTAGCAAGTTAGTTAAACTTTTGCCAAGTGGTAGATATTTAGTTCATGCAGTTTTGTTTATATCTTTGTGTGACATTAACTAATCTGCTTATGAGTCAGCTCATAAGAAAGGATTCATTACAACTAGCACTAAACTAAGGAAATCTAGAGCCCCACAAATGATGGTAAAATATCAACTAACCTATAATTATTAATATTAAGCTTTTAGAAAAAAAAGAAAGCTTCCTTCTCAATAACGAAAAAGATAACCCCATCAATGAAAACAAGTACATGATGTTAAGGAAAATTTTTACTCAGTATCTACAGTATACAAAGCACTGGAATTAACAATAAAGACCAAAACACTTAAGAATTTACATGGGAGAGACAATTATAAAATAATCAAATAAACTATGATAAGTATTATAAAGAAAAAGAATGGATAGTATTACACAGTACTTTAAAAGCACATATTAGATAGCCATGACTTTGTGTGTGTTTGTGCAGATGAGTGAGGAGTTGGTCAGGGAAGGTGTATCTGAGTAAAAGATTATTTCTTTAAGCATGGTTTCCTTTTGTCCTCTGAATATATTTATAATGGCTGCTTTGAAGTTTTTGTCTGTTAATTCCAAAGTTGAGTACTGAAGTAAAAATAGGAGTTTACTAGGTAAAGAGGGGAAGGTAACAGTCTTGCTTATAAAAGGTCTTATGGCCCTGAGGTAGAAAGGAATACAGTGAACTTAAGAAGTTAAAGATCAGGGTGGTTAAAACATGGAATGCCAGAGTGTCAGGCAGAGAAGTGAACAATCCATCTGGAGAGGTGGGCCAGGTAATGCAGGGTCATGTAGACTCTTGTGAAAGATTTGGGTCTTTTGGTTTTAATCAAACAAGTGACATGAATTGATTGTTGTTTTTAAAAGACCACTCTGACTTTACTGTGCAACTTGGATTAAAGGTGGGGTGGCCAGCATTCAGCAAGAGAGATAAATAGGAAGGTAAATTTACTTTTCAGTAGTAGTAAAGAAATGTAATAAAAGACCCATAGATTAAAGCCAATAAAACTTTCTTTAGGGCAAAACCAATAGAATTTTCCTGTATAACAAATTATAAAACTCTCAACAGATTAAATCCCAGTAACTAATAACCCTTGAGATAAAAGAATTTTAAAATCCACATTTAAAAAGAATAAACAATCTGGAATCAATACTTTTATGGAAAAATCGAATCATTTCCTTTACGGCAAATCACAGAAACTTTTTTATATCTATGATCTCTACATAAAGACAGTTTAGTCTAAACTCTCAGCTTAATGATGGAATATGAAGGCCCATGGAGGTCTGGTGAACTGCCTAAGGTCACAAAGATATTTGAGGACAGAACTTCTGAAACATGAGTTAAATAAAAGAAAAAAATGCCATTCAATATTTATTTCAGCACTTTTGAGATTCTTTCATGGCCTTTGGCTTTTGACAATTTGACTATGATATGTCTGGGTATGGATATTTGTGGTTATCCTACTTGGAATTTGTTGAGTTTCTCAGATGTGTAGATGAATGTTTTCCATCAAATTTGAGACACTTTCAGTCATTCTTTCTTCAAACACTTCTGCTCTTTCTCTCTCACCTCTCCTTCTGGTACTCCTATAACTTTCTTGGTGAGCATAATGTTGTCCTAAACTTCTCTGAGGTTCTGTTATCTTTGTTATTTTCTGTTATCTTTGTTATTAACTTCTCTGAGGCTCTGTTTGTTATTTTCTTTGTTCTTAAAATGACATAATTTCTATTGATGTCTTCCAAGTTCACTGGTTCTTCTCTGCTTTTTCAAATATACTTTTGAGTGCTTCCAATAAAATTTTCATTTCAATTATTGTACTTTTCAACTCCAGAATTTCCATTACTTTAAAAATATAATAGATTCTCTTTGTTGACCTTCTGTATTTGAGGAGACATTTTCATCACACCTTACTTTACCTTTTTTTCTTTCTTTCTTTCTTTTTTTATTTAGACATCTCATCTGTCGCCTAGGCTGGAGTGCAGTGGCATAATCACAGCTCACTGCAGCTTTGATCTCCCCAGGCAAAAGTGATCCTCCCATCTCAGCCTCCTGAGTAGCTGGGACAATAGACACATGCCACTACACCCAGCTAATTTTTTTTTCATTTTGTAAAGACAGGGTTTTGCCATGTTGCCTAGGCTGATCCCAAATTCTTGGGTTCAAGAGATTCTCCTGCCTCAGCTTCCCCAAATGCTAACATTACAGGCGTGAGCCACTGCATCTGACCTTACTTTACTTTTTTAAGCATGGCTTCCTTTAGTTCTCAGAATATATTTATAATGGCTGCTTTGAAGTTTTTGTTGGTTAAGTACAACATCTAGGGCATCTTTCAGGCAGCTGGAGCATGTGGTTGTTATTTGCTGATTTGTTTAGTGACTTATTTGAAATATTTCATTTAACTCTGTTTCTCCCACAGTATGAAGCTTCTGATGTACCTCAGAGTATCCAGGCTTGAGTGAGCATACATACAATTATCCTTCAATGACACTGATGACACTGGTTTTAGCAGAATTTTTATTTTATTTTACTTTTTTTTGAGACAGAGTCTTGCTCTGTCACCCAGGCCAGAATGCGGTGGTGTGATCTTTGCTCACTACAACTTCCATCTCCCAGGTTCAAGAGATTCTCCTGCCTCAGCCTCCTGAGTAGCTGGGGACTACAGGTGCATGCCACCATGCCTGGCTGACTTAGCAGGACTCTTTGACTGTCTCTTCCCCTGATCTCTTTGTTAAGCTTTCCATCTTTCTTGATATCACAGCCAGATATGAGGTTTCTTTAATTGCCAGCTGATTATTCTACTGTTTTTAACAATGTCCTCATGCATAAATTGTACTACAGTCTGATTCAATTAAATGTAGACTCCTTTGTGAGGTCATTTTGAGGCCAGTCTTTGAGGTTTGTTCCTATCCCATCAGGACAACTCCTAGCTATCTCCAGCTCTGGCTTTCTCTGGTAAACCAGCTGCTATACTTTTAGCTTGTTACTCTTAATTCTTAAGTGTTTATCATTAAAATCTTCATTCTTCAGAGCCCCATTAGGTTGGAACATTCCCATACTCCATATAAAGTTAGTTCTTTGAGGAGAGCTTCAGAGTTCCTGTTGTTAAGGTTGCTTCCCAGGCTGGGCAAATTCTCTGAGTCATTGCTCTGGCACCAGGTTGGGGACAGTGGCCTACTTCTCTTGGAGTGACATTTCTCCTTTATGAGAAAGACAGTGCGTGAGGGTGGTAGCCTCTGGTCTTCTCAGCTTGCCTCTCCCATGTGGAACCTCTCTCCTTTCTATAAACAAAATGAGGTGAAAGCAGTTGAGGTCCTAGTTTTTTGGCCTGCTGAGTGGAGTCAGAGCTTTTTGGCCAGATCTCTGCCCTATAGGAAGGAATCCAACAACTTCTTGGTGGTACTCTTTAGAATTTAGCATATGAAACTGAGGGAGTTAAAAAATACTAGCCATCTGTCCCTCCTATGGAGATACTGTAGCCCTTGACTAGAAGCTGGAGGGAAATGGAGCCCCATCCTCCTGGACACACAGGACTGAACTGAAGCTTCTGTCATGCTAATCTGGGGGTGAGGGGAGGCAAAAAGCAAGTCATAACTCAAGGCCCACAAATTATTTTTACTGAGATTTAGCAGCTTTCCTCAAATAAATGTTTTCTTGTTTGCTGACTTGTTATGTAAACTTAGGATAATTTCCAGAGACTTTGAATAGTTTTTTTTAAAAAATAGTTTTCACTAGTTATGGTTTTTCTGCTGATGGTTCTGTGGAACTTCTCTCAGACCACCATTTAGGTACTGATAATTTCCACTCTGTATTTCTGAAGTACAGAGGTTATCAGCAAACTAGTATTACTGTATAAATAACTTTATTTATATATGCATACCTTGGAGATATTGCAGGTTCAGTTCCAGACCACCACAATAAAGTGAATATCGTAATAAAGCAAATCAACAAATTTTCTGGTTTCTTAGTATGTATAAAAGTTACGTTTACATTACACTATAGTCCATTAAGTACAATGCCATATGTCCAAAAAAATGTACATGCCATAATTTAAAAATACTTTATTGCTAAAAAATGCTAGTGACCATATGGGTCTTCAGCAGACTGTAATCTTGTTGTTGGTAGAGGGTCTTGCCTTCATGTGTATGGCTGCTGATGGATCTAGGGTGGTGGCTGCTGAACACTGGGACAGCTGTGGCAGTTTCTTAAAATAAGACAACTATAAAGTTTGCTGCATTGTTAGACTCTTCCTTTCATGAATGATTTCTCTGTTCCTTGGCACTTTACTCATAGTAGAACTTTCAAAATTGGAGTAAATTCTCTTGAACTCTGCCGTTGCTTTACTAAGTTTATGTAATAGTCTAAACACTTTGTTGTCATTTCAACAACGTGTACAGTAGCTTCACCAAGAGTAGAATCCATGTCACAAAATTACTTTATTTGTTCATCCTTAAGAAGCAACTCTTCATTAATTCAATTTTTATGATGAGATTGAAGCAATTCAGTGACATATTCAGGCTCTACTTCCAATTCCATTTATCTTGTTTTTTCCACCACAGTAACTGTTATTTCCTCCACCGAAGTCTTGAATCTCACAAAGTTATCCAGGAAGGTTAGAATGAACTTCTTCCAAACTCCTTTTCATGTTGATATTTTGACCTCCTCTCATGAATCATAAATGTTCTTAATGGCATTTAGATTGATGAATCCTTTTCAGAAGCTTTCAATTTACTTTTCCCAGATCCATTAGAGGAATTACTATCTATGTTAGCTATATAGCTTTACAAAATGTGTATCTTAAATAAGACTTGAAAGTCAAAATGACTCCCTTATCCATGCACTGCAAATGGATGTTATGTTGGCAGGCATGAAAACAACATTTACCTCCTTGTACATCTGCATCAGAGCTTTCGGTTGACTACATGCACTGTCAATGAGCAGTAATATTTTGAAAGGAATGTCTTTTTCTGAATAGAAGGCTTCAACAATATGTTTGCAATATTCAATAGACCATGCTGTTAACAGATGTGCTGTCACATAGGCTTTCTTGTTCCATTTATAGAGCACAGGCAGAGTAGATTTAGCATATTTCTAAGTGCTCAAGGATTTTTGAAATGGTAAACAAGCATTGGTTTTAACCTAAAGGTGTCAGCTGCATTAGACCCTAACAAAAGAGTCAGCATATCCATTGAAACTTTAAAGCCAAGCATTGACTTCACCTCTCTAGCTATGAAAGTTCTAGATGGCATTTTCTTCCAATGGAAAGCTGCTTCATCTACATTGAAAAATCTGTTTTTTAGTGTAGCCACCTTTATCAATGATCTTTGCTAAATCAGGATAATTTGCTATAGCTGCTACATCAGCACTTGCTGCTTCACCTTGCACTTTTAAGTTACGGAGATGGCATTTTTCCTTCAACTGCATGAACCAACCTTTGCTAGCTTTCAATTATTCTTCTCCGGTTTCCTCTCCTCTCTCAGCCTTGATAAAATTGAAGAGAGTTAGGGCCTTGCTCTGGATTAGGCTTGGGTTTAGAGGAATGTCATGGCTAGTTTGATCTTCTATTCAAAGTACTAAAATTTTCTCCATATCAGCAACAAGGCTGTTTACCTTTTTTATCACTCATGTGTTCATGAGAATAACACTTTTAATTTCCTTCAAAAACTTTTCCTTTGCATTTACAACTTGGTTGTTTGGTGCAAGAGGCCTAGCTTTTGGCTTATCTTGGCTGTGGGTATGCCGTCCTCACTAAGCATAATCATTTCTAGCTTTTGATTTAAAGTCAGAGACCTGTAACTTTCTTTCAATTGAACATTTCAAGGCCACTGTAGGGTTATTATTAACCTAATTTCAATATTGTTGTGTCTCAGGGTATAGAAGGGCTGGAGAAAAGGGAGAGAAATGGGTAAGAGTCGGTTGGTGAAACAATCACAACACTTATATTTATTATTTAAGTTTGCCATCTTAAGAGTGCAGTTTGTGGCATTCCAAAATAATTACAGTAGTAAAGTCAAAGATCACTAAGCACAGATTACTAAAACAGATATAATAATCAAGTTTAAAATAGCATAAGAATTACTAAAATGTGACACAGAAATAAGAAGCAAATGCATGCTGTTGAAAAAAATTGTGCTGATAGACTTGCTCAATGCAGCGTTGCCACAAACCTTCAATTTGTAAAAATAACAATACCTGTGAAGCACAATAAAGGAAAGCACAGGAGAGAGATCCAAGATGGCCAATTAGCAACAGCTCAGGATTGTAGCTCCCAGTGAAAGCGCAGAGAGCAAGTGGACACCGCAATTTCAGACGAATTTTTGTTGCCCACAAACTGGGAGCTACCCAGCAGAGAAGCCACACGGGTCGCCAGAGCGACCCTTTTGGCCGGTGCGGCTGTTTTGTCAGAGCCCAGGCGCGGCGCGGCATTTCTCACTGCAGAGTATACGGGACTGGGTGCCCTTTGAGTCGGGCTTGGCTGGTCCCATCCCCACAAGGAGAACAGCAATTGGAAGTGCTGAGGACTGAAAGTTTCACAGTAAGCACAGCTGAACCAAGGAAGGCCTAGCTCTGTGGGGAAAGGGCGTCCGTTGAAGGAAAACTAAGAAACAGAAAAAACTTCATCACCAACAAGCCGGACATCCACTCAGACCCAATCTGAAAGCCAGCAATTACAAAGACGATAGGTGGATAAATCCACAAAAATAGGAAGAAACCAGTGCAAAAAGGCTGAGAACACCCGAAATCAGAATGCCTCTCCTCCTACAGGGGATCACAGCTCCTCATCAGCAAGAGAACAAGGCCTGGCAGAGAATGAGTGCGATGAACTGACAGAATCAGTCTTCAGAAGGTGGATAATAAGAAACTTCTGTGAGCTAAAAGAACATGTACTAACCCAATGTAAAGAAACTAATAACCTTGAAAGAAGATTTAATGAAATGCTAACAAGAATGGACAACTTAGAGAGGAATATACGTGACTTGATAGAGCTAAAATACACAACACGAGAACTTCGTGAAGCATGCACAAGTTTCAACAGCCGAATTGACCAAGCAGAAGAAAGGATATCAGAGGTCAAAGATCAACTCAATGAAATCAAACGAGAAGGCAAGATTAGAGAGAAAAGGGTAAAAAGAAATGAACAAAGTCTCCAAGAAATATGGGACTATGTGAAAAGACCTAATCTACGTTTGATAGGTGTACCTGAATGTGACAGAGAATGAATCCAAGCTGGAAAATACTCTTCAGGATATTACCCAGGAAAACTTCCCCAACCTAGCAAGGCAGGCCAATATTCAAGTCCAGGAAATACAGAGAACACCACAAAGATATTCCTCGAGAAGAGCAACCCAAGGCACATAATCGTCAGATTTACCAGGGTTGAAATGAAGGAGAAAATGCTAAGGACAGCCAGAGAGAAGGGTCGGGTTACCCACAAAGGGAAGCCCATCAGACTCACAGCAGATCTCTCAGCAGAAACCCTACAAGCCAGAAGAGAGTGGGGGCCAATATTCAACATCCTTAAAGAAAAGAACTTTCAACCCAGAATTTCAT